>QJSC01021201.1:3706366-3892358 GCA_003697955.1 Calidris pygmaea | reverse complement strand
CCCCATTTATTAAAAAGGGCTCTTATCCAAACCCTCAGTGGCCCTTTCAGAAGCTGGAAGAACAAGGGAATACTGTGCCCTGCTTAGCGCGGAGGGCTGGGGTTTGCAAATCGAAGCCAAGTCTCCTTGCTCTGGAGCAGACTTTGTGTCTGACATGAAGCAAGTTGGTTCAGCCTCTCTGTAATGTACTATGTAAAGAAAGTCCTATAAGTATTTAAGAGAAAAATAATATTTACGGTCTTTTATCACCAGCCAGCGATAAAATCCAAGCCTCCAGGACTGGATGGACTGGTCATTCCGTGCAGTGGTGTTTCTTAATCGTAGCAATAATGTTTATGGTTTCCAGTACTAAAACTCAGCACTTTGCAAGGTCAAATGTGTTTCTCTGGCCGCCTTTCCTCTCCCTGATAACACCACTGCTTAAAAATGCCTGCTCCTGCCTCCCTGCCAGGTGCGTGGTGTAACTCCACTGCATCGAGCCCAACGCACGCTCATAACCCAGGGCTGATGTTCAAATCCAATTCCACATCATAAGCTCCACCATCAAGAGTAAAATGCCAGCTATAAAACTTGTTGAGATCCAGCTCCTGGGAGGCTGTAACATGCAATAATCTAACTGCTGGTTGGGGTCGGTAACAAAAAATTGAGCAGATGAGGCTTTTTATTAGAGGCACCACAAACTCTTTAGGCTGGATTTGTCCTCTTTATCTGCAGAGGGCAAAGTGCTGCTGCAGGACCTGAGCAACCGGCAATGGGAGCTGCCTCTGAGAGGGAAATCCAGGGCAGAAAAGCAGGAGGCAGGACAGAAGGAGCAGAAACCAGCAGGGGATGCCTGGCAGCACCTATGGATTACACCACGACAGCTTGTCACCAGGGCATTGATCCCTGTATGTACCAACTTCGTTCCAATACGGATCTTCAGGCAGTTTCCATCAGCTGAGGATGGCAGGCCACAGGGGTGGTAGAAAAAAAGCAGCAGCAGCAGCTGCATCTTTCTGCTGGGAGATTCAGAGCACAGCACTGCCCAAACACTGAATATTCACAGTGAGATGTCCCATTAGGCAACTTCTAGCCCATTACACTCAAACTTCGAGAGCTTCTCCAAAAACATATTCTCATGTCAGGTTACTAGTAAAGGTAATGCAGAGGGGAAACACTGAACAGGAGGTAGACTGGTGTGGATAAAATCTAGACATGCAATAAGAATAAATAGTCATCATAAACAACAAAAAATATTCAGTGCCTGTTTAGAGCAGTACAGCAGAAAGGAATAAACCTATTTTTTCCAGACCTAGCCAGAGTCCTACATATATTTTAGTTGGGACCTGTGTAATTATAGGAGCATGGAAAAGTACTGACAGCAATACCAGATTGCCAAGTATTTGACTTTGTAAATGCATTCACTTGTTGGTTGAACAGTAACGAGCTCTGGAATAGCATATTTATACCTAACAAGATGCTAACTGTGTAATAAGATGCAGAGATGGTGTAGATGACCAAGGGCTGTTTGGGTAGTAACGGTGTGTGATCACGGGATAAACAAGGAGCTGCCTTTGCAGAGCACTTGGCAAAGGAGGTTTAATGCCAGCACTGGAGAGCTGGATGGTGAATCACTCCCATCCAAGAGTTAAAAAGAGTTCACCTCTATTAAAGAGTAGCCTGAAGGTCTACCTTCATGCTGCAGGAATCTTCTACCTGTAGGAGTTCAGATGGGGATTAACTCTTTGGTGGCCGAGGCAGAAATCATGCTGCACGGCGAGTAGGGAAGTTCTCATGGGGAACCCAGTCCTGGAAGGGAAGGTGGATATGGCATCCTGGACTTCATCAGGAGTAGTGTGGCCAGCAGGACCAGGGAAGTGATAGTTCCCATGTACTCGGCACTGGTGAGGACTTACCTCTAGTGCTGTGTCCAGTTTTGAACCCCTCACGACAAGAAAGACATTGAGGGGCTGGAGCGGGTCCAGAGAAGGGCAATGGGGCTGGTGAGGGGTCTGGAGAACAAGTCTTGTGAGGAGAGGCTGAGGGAGCTGGGGGTGTTCAGCCTGGAGAAAAGGAGGCTGAGGGGAGACCTTCTTGCTCTCTCCAACTCCCTGAAAGGAGGGTGTAGCCAGGGGGGTCAGTCTCTTCTCCCAAGAAACAGGCAATAGGACAAGAGGAAACAGCCTCAAGCTGTGCCAGGGGAAGTTTAGGATGGATATTAGGAAAAAAATTTACACTGAAAGGGTTGTCAAGCCTTGGAGCAGGCTGCCCAGGGCAGTGGTGGAGTCACCATCCCTGGAGGTATTTAAAAGCCAGGCAGATGTGGTGCTGAGGGACATGGGTTAGTGGTGGTTTTGGCAGTGTTGGGTTGACAGTTGGACTCGATGATCTGAAAGGTCCCTTCCAACCTGGACAATTCTGTGATTCCATATCATCCGCCCCCAGCCCCTTCCCTGTCACCCAGTGTCACCATGGGGACTTGGAGCGAGCAAGGTTCATTTGGAGGGACTCCTGAGTGCGTCCCCGCCTGGCAGGAGCCCCTGCAGCCAGCTTTGTCAAGACTGTGGCATCCGGCGGGGATGGGAGTAGGGCAGTTTACCCTTAAAAAAAACACGGGGTGGTCCCCCCCCATGGTTGTACCCCATAGCTGGTCAGTACCAATGGCTCTGGAAGAAAAGCATCCCTTTGCTGCCCCACTGCAGCCCCCAAGCTTCTGTCCACCTCCGCACCTGGAGAGGAGAAGAAGCTCTGGGGACTCAGAGCACGAGATGCTGAAGGGTAACTGCGACTGTGAAATGTTAAGCCGGGCAGAGCCAGTCTGCTGGGCAAGCTGACTTCCTTCCTTTAAACTTTGTTAAGCTTCTGAATCTGAGGGAGAACTTCATTAAAATAATTAAAGGTAATAAAGGCTTAGGAGGGGGGAAAACCTCAAACAGAGAGATGGAGACAAGAGGGGAAAGAAGAGCAGGAAGGAGTAAACCACAGGATTTATACACTTGGTTTTCAGACTCCTGATTTAAAAACAGGGCATGTCTCGGATTGTGTGATGGATCAAAAGGAGTTTTTCCTGAAACCAGCATCTTTTCAACCCACCGAGAGAGTGTGAGCTTCTCAGTAGGCACACGAGGGTGAGCAGCACCAACTGACCCCTTCACTGGATGCACAAGGGTCTGGGGTTTCCAGGTGGTGGTCTCAAGATGAAAACATGGCACAGTTATCTCCATCCTCCTGCCAGTTATCCTCCTGCCAGCTGTAGAGGTCACCATCATCAAGTGAGGGTGTTAATGGGGAAGGGAAAGGAAGAATCGATCCTTGCTGAGACTGAATGCTTTTCAGTCTGGAGTTTCTGTGTCCCCACATCTTAAAAAATGCCATTCTATTTTTCTGTGGCAGGTCTCCCCTGATGGGCTGCTGCCTAGCAGGGGTGATTCAAGAGACAGACATCTTCAGGGTGAAGATATAGCCCTAAAACTTCCCAGCTTTGGCAATCGCTCTCCGCACCCCTCGTGCCCTGCAGCTGCAGAACGGAAAGTTACCGCAAAACTTCTGTTACAGAGGACATTCTAGTCCTCACTGCACAACTTTCTTCAGAGATGTTTTCCTTCTTCGTTTGACCCTTTTCATAGCGGAGAGAAGGCAGCTCTGCAGTGCAGGTCTGGAAACCATAACTCCATTGACATCTGCTGTTATTTTGTAGTGGGCTTTCCCAGACCAAGAGATCCGTACACAGCCTGAAAACTGCAGCTAGCCTGAGTTATACACAACTCTTAAAATCCTTGGGTATTGTCTGAAAGCACCTTAAAATCAATTTTTACTAGGACTTTTTGTTTGATGTGGCAGGAAAAAACAGAGGTCTTGGAAAAAAAAAATCATTTTTCTCCCTCTTTTCTGAGTTTCTGCAGAAAGCAAACTAGGACCCTCCAAACATTCCTGAATGTAATAAATTAAAGTTCTGCTTCAACAGGTTGAAAACATCTAATGGGAAATGAAAGGTTACTCTTAGAGAGATGCCCTGCAAGCCAGCTATTTTAAGTGAGGGAGAAGCAATAGGGTGTGCTTTATCGCTGCAGCATTAAGCACTGCCACGTCACATGGGAGGGTCTGTTGAATTGAGACCTCCCCGTGTTGAGAGGAGGAACCCACTCCCTGATATAGGGCCATGAAGAAGCTCTGAGGGCTGGAGGGAGGACAGGCTGAGAGAGTTGGTGGGGTTCAGCCTGGAGAAGAGAAGGTTCCAGGGAGACCTTAGAGCCCCTTCCAGTCCCTAAAGGGGCTCCAGGAGAGATGGGGAGGGACTCTTGATCAGGGAGGGGAGCCACAGGATGAGGGGGAAGGGTTTCAAATTAAAAGAGGGGAGATTTAGATGAGATCTTGGGAAGAAATTCTTTGCTGTGAGGGTGGTGAGAGCCTGGCCCAGATTGCCCAGAGAAGCTGTGGCTGCCCCATCCCTGGAGGGGTTCAAGGCCAGGTTGGATGGGGCTTGGAGCAACCTGGTCTGGTGGGAGGTGTCCCTGCCCAGGGCAGGGGGGTTGGAACGAGATGGTCTTTAAAGTCCCTTCCAACCCAAACCATTCTATGACTCTATGATATTAAGAGTGCCTTAATGATGTGTATTCTGTTGGATCACGGGCTTGCTGTGATTCATGGCTTTGAGCTTTGGAGGGAAGCTGACTCCTTGGGGAGCCAAGCGCTGAGCCTGCTGTGACAAGCCCTTGCTCCTTCCCAGCCAGGAGATGACGATCACCATCACTCCGCTGCCGGGGAGGGGGTTGTGCGCTGCTGCACGCAAGCACCGACATGTGGGGTACCTCATTTGGGTGCTCTGGGTGTATTTTAGAAAAAGCAGAAGGGACTGACTCTAGGACGCTACAGTGTGTGAGCACTCAGTATGCAGAGAGGGTGATAAATTGGGAGTGTAAAACTGCATTTCTCTGCTGAAAACTCAGCCTATCACCAAAGAAACAAAACTGCATGGTCTCCACAAAGCCACTGGGGAGAAGCACAGGATCCTGGAGGCAAAGATACAGACATAACAGGCAATAAAAAGATGGCTGGTTTTTAATGATTGTCTCAGCATCCATCATTCACCTCCACAGCAGAGGTTTCACTTCGCACAGGTTCGGATCCCTGCAAGCTTGATTCATTCCGTTTCCCTGACTGACAAGATACCATCTGCTTTATATAGTACCTCTTGCTTTCTTTGGGATTTGTAAAGGAAAACCAACTAACTTTAAATTGCAATTAATTTATCACTAGACGCATTATCTTCAGATTCCTCCCCTATTGCTTCAGTATAATTTGCTGCCTGTCTTTGAGGGGGTGGCAGGGTTGACACGAACACATCAATCTCTCCTTATTTGCCCTCTAGGTCTGTAAATACCAACTGCTCCCAGGCACCTCGTGAGAAAGCCGTGAAGATGTGTTGAGTCAAAACCTGCAAGCCCGGGCATTCATCGGGAATGTTATTAATGTGTGCCATTTATTGAGTTGTGTATGCTAATTTAATGGTAGGGAGGGGCAGGGCTGGTTAGTTGGGACTGGGGTTAATGGGAAGACCGATTGGTCTCCCTGGGAAGGAGGATGGAGCAAGACTTTGGCCAAGGTAACCGCAGAAGGGGGATTTCTTCAGAGAAACTCCTAGATTAGAGCAGCCTTGGGGAAAATGCCAAGCAGAATGAGGCTCAGTAGGTCAATACCCATAACAGGTCCTTCTATGAAAGATTCATTCCAGAATATAGAGGTGTAGCAGGAAAAATAGGACCTACTGAACCTTGACACCACCAAGGTGCCAGCCTTTTATGAGAGAAGGGCTTGTTCCAGCTCGCTGAACTGGCTATCGGCGGTTTTCCAGCCTTCATCTAGGATTTGTTGAAACAGGCGTGATGCTCCTCAACACCAATACGTCCTCCAGGTGTTCCGTGCAGAGGGGTGAGGAGGGATACTACAATACTACAACTGGTGACACGTTTTAAAGGCTGGAGTTCATATAGCCATTTTAAATTGAGCCCCACTCTTGCTGTGCCGACAGCAATACTTGCTGGAGCTGATGGGGAGATGAGAACACCAGGCAGACAGGGGTTCCAGCTCAGCTGTGTCACACCGATTCGTCCCTTTTTACACCATGAACAAGCCAGTAGTGAGGCCACGTCACCACAAAAGCTTGGGCTAGTTGGACGCTGGGGGTGGCGGTGGAGCCACGGATGCAGGGACCCCACGGATGCCACCCACATCCTGCAACCTGGGGATGGGGGAACCAGCTGTGCAGCACAATGGCAAATTCCCCACTCAAGATAATTTATTTGTACCAGAAGGACCTCCCCAGCAAAGGAACTCAACACACAGGAGAGCTGGGACACTGGGGAAATCATAACAGAGGGTACAGTCCCAGCTCACCCCCGGCCTGAGAGGATGCCGGGCTGAGTAATCTGTATATATGGGGGAAAAGGTCATTTTGAGGGAGGATTTGCATGGGGAAAAAATGGTTTACAAGTAGTAGAAATAAATAGTCCTTGCAAATCACTGGGGGTGACACAAACCAGCTGGGTCCAGACAAATCCGGGCAGAAAGCAGACCTTTCTAAACAGCCCCAAGAAACCACAAAACCCTCCTTGCTGTCCTGCCCCACGGCTGTGATTTACACCCCCCAAGCTCAGAAATAACAATCTGTTGGTTATGAGTTTACATTAAAGGCCGCATTTTTCCTACACTTAAGAAAAAGCTTTGTTTTAAAATCTTTGGCCTTGTGCTGGGTTAAACTCTGCATAAGGCCACTAATTTTAATGATATTTGGAATAAATTTGATTTAAAAGAACAGGACTTTGAGTCAGGGAGACTATCAGGCAACAGAGTAGGAGTCAGTCTAATGTCCTGCTTCCTATTTCCTCTATTTGGCTCAGCAAAACGAGGTCTAGTGGTTTATTGCTTAATGAAATGTCATCAGGCAGCATCTAACAGATTAAGTTCCTAAGCTAATGATCAAGCCTGGAATATTCCTTCACCCTGTGCCTTGCATGAGTTTGGAAGGAAAGCGCACCGGGCGGAACGGAAAACATACAGAAATGTGTTTTGGATTTCCCAGGGAGAATCGCACTGTCCCTGCTGTGCCCCGACCAAAATCTGCCCTCAATTCCTAGAATCATCGAACTGTCTGGGTTGGAAGGGACCTTTCAGATCATCTAGTCCAACCATCAACCTAACTCTGATAAAAAACCATCACTAAACCATGTCGCTAAACACTATGTCAACCCCTCTTTTGAACACCTCCAGGGATGGTGCCTCAGCCGCTTCCCCGAGCGGCATAAAAGGAGTTAATAATCTTCAAAAGGAGTCTCCTGGAAGCCACCCAGGCACGGGAAACTCACCCAAAGCCTCCCAGATGTCCTCAAGGATGTCCGAGGTGCCCTGCAGATAAAATAATAAATAAGGAGATCTTTAAAAATGGATGTTGGAGTGGGGCATCAGGGAGGTTGGCTTTTGTTCCCATAATAACATGGGAGCTGGAACCAGGGGGTGAGATGAAGGCGGGGAGCTGGAAGCCCCGCAGACACACTTGTTCCCAAATCCAGGAATTGTGTGCGCGCTGATTTATGTGATCTAAACACAGTTGTTAAACATGACTGTTATCTGATGAAGTTTTATAAGCCAAGCTTTTATAAGCGAACAGATACTTCAGGTATTAAAAATGCAAGGCATGTGTTTTGGCCTGTAGAGTGGGATGAGTCATTATTTCAGAGAGCGGCTTTCGATATATGTGGACGCTAAATGAAGGATCTTTGATTACAAACCCTCTCCTGAGGTATTTACGGGTATAATTAGACAGACCTTTTAGAAATTAAAGGTGACGAAGCTCTAATGAATGAAATTTTCATTTAAGTGAGGCTTAAAGGATATAATGAATAAGGCACAGGAAGAGTCGTGGGAAGGAAAAACATCCTGAGAAAGTCAAATTGTTCTGGAGAAAGAACAAATGCAAGCGAACAGCAGAACGTCCACTCCAAATTTTCAAATCTCCTTGCAAAATTTGCTGCTGCTGTTTGCCACGCAGCAGAATGTACATCGCATTCATTTAGGTTTTGTGTTTCCTGAAGGAAAATATTGGGAATCGCACTGAATCTCATTGGGAGGAATGATGCAATTGGACATCACATGAAAGATCACTGTTCCCACTGGTATTACATATGACTTAACTATTTAATCATGCCCATTACATCGGCTGTGCTGATGATGGGCTCTCTGAGGAACGCAGATTTTAAAACAATTCCTGCCAATTCCTTGTTAGCCCTCAGTATTTTTTTCCAGCCATGGAACTGTGTCAGACGTACTCAAAACATATTTTTATAAGTCTCTGCTAGAAAAATCTCAGTCACATCCAAAGCTGGGTGTGCACGGTCACAAGGTGGCACATCAATCGCCTTCTCTGCATGGGCAGCCCCTGCTTTCAGCCGACCAACAAATAGGTCAGCACCAGTAAACAGGTCAGGAATTCAGGCTTTGAGTCAAAAATGAGATTACATAGCAAAGAAGGGAAGCTTATCCCCACGGCATGGGCATTGTAAGAAACACAAGGTTTGGGTCTTCCTAGTTCTGCGTGAAAGGGCTCTTTCACAGTGGGGTGGGGAATGGGAAAAAGAAGCTGTTTGTGGGTTTCCATCTGTGTTTCTCTTGTGTCAGAGGCGTGTATTACTCCTTCACATGGCTAAATCTCATTTCTTACTGAGAACAAAATTGTTAGCCATGGTGTGGGTACCGGCCAGGGATGTGGGTGCAGCTCCCTCGAGAGGGAATGTGACCACCACCTTCAGGTCTTTTGGGACTCCTGGGAAGACAGCAGCATGCTCCATGCATATAACCCCCAGCATAAAATCGCATTCAAGCTGTAATCAAAGCCAAAGTACTCAAGAGTTTGTGTACTAGATGTACTAGAGGTGACCTTCAAAAACACAGGGGCTCTTCAGAGGTTTTCCTTCTCCAAAAATTCTCCAAATTCAGCTTGCCTTGAGAAAGTTGTTGTCTGATATAAATATTTAGCAAGATCTCTTACCAGCACAGTAAATATACATCCTTTGGTAGCCACCACCTCTGTGCGCTGCTTCTACTTCTTATCAGCTGCTTTTTTTTCCAAAGTATGTGCCACATTTTGGTATCTTGAGAATTGCTTGCCACATTTTCTGTTTGCTTCATGAACAAGCCTGTGCCTCCCCTGAGGCAAAACCTGCAAATGTCAGGTCTCTACAGGAAAGAGAAAAGTGAGATAAGCCCTGGGGCAGCCCCTGTTTCACTTCCCACATCTGGTTTCCCCTCCTCAGGGTGTCACACCAGTATTTGTGAAGTTTTGGGAGCACGGCAAGGGGAGAGGGCACCACAGAGAGCAACAGAAGCGTTGACCAGGCTTGAAGACACAACATTGGCAGAAAGAGATGAACATCTGCGTTGTTTATCCTCAAGTGAAGAGTTAGGGGGCATGCGCTAAATCTTTAAGAGGAAAATAAAATGTTCTCCAAGGGCCGGGTGATAAGACCAAGGAATTGAGGCAGGAGGTGATGGTCCAGACCCCCTGAGGCAGAAGAGGAGCATTCTTTAAGGCTTCCCAGATTTGGGGACAGAGCATTAGCCTGGGACACGTGGCTGAGAGGAGCCCTGTGACCTGCTGCCACTGCCAACACTTTGCCTCTGTTCCTGCAAACCTCCTTCGTCCCTCTTGTGCAACCTCAGCTGGATGTGCTTCCTCCCACTGAGCTAGTCCACATTTTCACAGCCTCATTACTTTTTACTTCTTTAGATAAATATTGATCACCGTCCAGTTTTATCTCAAATTGTGAAAGAACATTCTCCAAAGGTCCAAAACTGTAGCTCTACCGAGAGAAGGGAGACCCTCAGAACTCTCTGAGGAGGCAAGGCAGGCACCAGTGCTGCTCTGAAAAAAACGATTTTCACCCCAGACCTCGTTCACCCTCTGTTCAGTCATTTTACCTTCATTTCTGGATTGACATCTCAGTTCCTCTGGTCACAAAGAGCATGTGCGTGGGCACAGTTGGCCCAGCCACAATGACACGAGGCAAGCTGGGCCACATGGGGAAGCAGGTCCCAGGCACCACCATGGTTGTCAGCCCTTCTTTTTGGTTTTAATTTACTTGTTATTGGTTTAGCATGCGACCACCCGCTAGCCTGCAGAAGAATAGTGTGGGCAGAGGACTAGATTAAACCAAAATGTTCCTGCTCAAACTCGTGTCATGTGAATTACAAACCGTTGACTTTCAGCTTGGAAAAAAAGCTGTCCCCATCCGTTTCTGAGCACCCTGCAGTCCCCGGCCCCCCACCACGGTGCCCTCTTGCTGTGAGGGGTCCAGGCTGCAGTGAGCATCCCTTTGGAGAACCATCTTGAGACTCTCCTGGAAGAATTTGATGACTGGATTCCTCGCCCACAAAATAAAAATACCCCCAAAGCTGAAAGCACCTGCGGGTGCACAAGGGATGAAGCTCAACGTTGCCCAGCGATGAGCTGTGCATCCCTGCGGCTCACACCTGCGGACCCAAGCAGAATAATGGAACTGTCTGGGTTGGAAGGGACCTTTCATGTCAACAAGTCCAACCTTCAACCTAACGCTGCCAAAAGCACCACTGAACCATGTCCCTCAGCGCCACGTCTGCCCGTCTTCTGAATACCCCCAGGGATGGTGGGGCAGGGGTGTCAGAGTGGGGGGCTCAGAGCTTAGAAAGCCCCGTTATATGACCCCACTTCATCTCCACAGGGCCACGGAGAGCAGAGCTTTTCAAAATTATATTCTTGCCTCAGCTCCTCCTCCAGCAAGAAGCAGCTCTGCTGGGAGAGGCCAACCTGCACCCCCCTAATGTCTTTAACGATGCAGGTATCGTCCGCTACAAGCGCGGTGGCTGCAGAGGAACGCCTGCCCCATTTGGTTTCAATCTTGTTTTCATTCTTGTGCTCTTGAAGGTTAACTTCAGAGCTGGGAGCTCAAACCCAAGAGCTCTTAAGCTCCGAGCCCACACCGCATGCAAATACCGGTCCCTTTCTCACGCTGCCTTTAACCTTGAGGGGAAGGAACCGTTCCTGCCGACGAGAGAGGGAGAGATCAAGGCGTGTATCAGCGAGGCCACGGCTCCGTGTCTGTGCTCCAGCTGCCTGACATTTATGGCTGTCTAGACAACACAAAACGTCCCGATTAGGTGGCTCCGGTCCCTGCACACACAGAGCCTCTCCCGGGGACAGAGTCGGCATCATTTTCTCCATTCTTTTTTTTCCTTTCCCTTTATAATATTCTGCTTTGTACGATGTACGTTGGCAACCCTGCGTGTCGAGCGGCATCATTTACACGGGGATTACTCACGTGATGGTGTCGCTTAGATGCCAGAGGAGAAATCATGGTCCTGTCATGCCACCTTCAGAGGTCTCCTTCAGAGCACCTTGAGAGACGCTCACTGGTATCTCAAGAGCTTGTAGTCAGTCAACATGGTGCCAGAAGGAAAGCACCTACATTGCCCTTGTCTCATAGAGACCTGTCCTTAATGGAGCTGGGTGACCACCTGCATGTCACTACAGTTCCTCAGCAACCGAGTGACCTGGGACTGTCCATCACCCCCTTCACCTTTCTTTCAGGTCACACAGACTCAGAGGGGACAAGTGGGTACATCCCACCAACCAATGGCCATCAACAAGGGGCTCAGCAGTCACCCCTACATACACAAGGGCTTCCAGGCCAGAGAGGGCAGCCAGAAGTCAGAGTCTTTGGGGTTTTTTTCTGAAGAGAGAATGGGAACAGAGCTGGCTTCCTGTCCGTGTGAACAACATAACCTCAAATAAAGGTGGCTTCTCACACTCATCTGCTCCAACAAGGCCTCCCCAACCCACCATGAGGACAGTCTGTATGTGGTTATCCATCTGTAATGGAAATTTTCTGCTAGATGTTTAGTCCTGACTAAGATCTGTGTGTTAAACTACTGAAATACAATATGTAGAGGTGGAGGGTTTGTCCTGCATCTACCCAGCACTTCATGGTTATGATTTCCCCGGCTCCATCAAGGTGGAAGTGGATGAAGGTCCTTTTTGGAGAAGCTGTGCTTTTCACACATTATTCAAAAATGCTTCCAAAAATACAAAGCAATTTATATTTAATGATGTCTGTTTGTTGTTAAGGGTAAAAGATTAAAAACTATAGAGGAACACTGAAAAGCAGATGCTCCTGCCACAACGGGGAGACCTTTAGGTGCAGCCGGTAGCAGTGGGAAGGGAAGCCCTCCTGGGGCCTCTTCTCACTTGATGGTCTGAAGATGTTTTGACTGTTGAAGAAACTCTAGAAACTCTTTCAGCACAGCCCTAACGGACAAACACCTTCACACATATTGACCGGGCCTTGGCTATGGTTCCATATTTCCAGCAAATGAGGAGGGAATGATAGGCCGCTGCTGGAAATGACTATGGCAGGCGGGGAACCGAGTCTTTAGAGGGTAAGTTGCCCCCTCTTACGTAGGGTTCCTTCTGTTATTTCAGTCTGAGGTGTGTAACTGGGCCAGCTTTTCGCCGTTCTCATTTCACAGCTATTCCGAATGACCCTATGAGCCGGAGGATTAGGTCTCCCATGTGTCAGACCCCATGGAAGGGCTGGGAGTTCATCCAAGGTCCAGGCCTTTGTTTGTTTTACGTGTTTGTGCAAAGGGTCAATACTCTTGAGGGGCTTTCTACGCAGCCTCAGCCATCGCAGACTAATAGGATTTTAGACAGGAACGAGTAGGAGTTGCTTTCTACCCTTATTTATTTGGACTCATGCCGGTAACAGCCCGGGGATTTTCCAGAGAGCACAGTCTCTGCTTGGATTTCTCCAAACAAGCCCGAGCAGAGGGACAGAGAGCACCGAGGAGGGAAACAACAACCCAACGGCGTTCCTTACGGTCACCACTTATCTGCGCCCCGTTCGTGTGTGGAACGTGGGCCACGGGGTGAAAAACAGCCCGCCTCAAGGATGAAAATAAAAAGCCCAATAATTGGCATTGGAAAGAAAAAAAAAGAAAGGAGCGTTTTAACCAGCAGCTCCTCCTCGAGCCCCTGAGCAACCTCACCCCCCGGGGCTCAGAGAACCCTCTCCAGATGAACCAGTACGAGAAGTTACCACTCTCAAGCCTTCGGTGCAGACGCCAAGACCCCTTCCAGGTGAGGGTCGACACTGTAGTTCTGTGAGCTTTCTACCAGGGTACTGCTAGAGATTTTTAATTACTTAACAGCGCTGGTACCATTTTTTTCCTGTCGCTTGTCCTGCTGAGGGAACGTTCAGCAAAACACCTCTTTTTACTGCACAAATCCAGCAGCTCCAACTGGTTAAGCCTCTCGGTCTGGATTGAAGCACCACAGGGAGGCCCAGGGAAAGCAGCTCCCGAGTTTGAAGAAATATTTAAAATTTTGCCTCAAACTTCTACCTTCCCTTTCCCTTTACTTGTGAGAAGGAAAGCCTCTTTTTTGGGTGGGTTTCTTTTTTTCCCCTTCTCAGCTGTCTCTACATCCCTATCAGTTGTACACTTACAGCTATGAGTTACTGGGCGATTGCCACACTACAGACACAGGAATTCTTTTTTACAATCAACTTCGATTGTAAAGGTGAGCCATGAGAGTGCACAGCCCAAGTTACGCATTGAGATAGCACCTGAAGTTTGTGTCACACTTTTGTACTAGTGAAAAGCCCAAAATCAACCCCCCCCAGGAGTCACAAACTCCAAAAACTCTATGTCCAGCAGCAAGCTGTGAGCTTAAAGCCGAGCTTCTGGCTCCATCTGCTGCCAGAAAGGTGGAAAAGATGAGAAGGGAATGAGAAGCAGCTACCAAAGAAACAAAAAAAAAAAGGGAAAAAAAAAAAGAAAAAAAAAAAAAAAAAAAAAAAAAAAAAAAAAAAAAGAAAAAAAAAAAAAAAAAAAAAAAAAAAGAAAAAAAAAAAGACACACTTAAAGCCTGTTTTTCTACTTGACTAATCCACTAACATTGCTGTTAAAAGACAAACGAAACTGAGATTGTTTCATCATGGAAACTTCTAACAGGTTCAAGATGTGCAGCTCTTTACCAGGTCATGACCAATCGGCATTTGGGTCCTATCAAGTAAGCGATCTATTTGGGGGAATTTTTACCTTTAGAAAACACTGTTTAATGACATAATTCATGTTTTTGCAGCCGAAAAGAAGCCCAGATAAATGACGTCATTAGCACGGCTCCCCAGATTGACAGCAGGGAAGGAAAAAGAAGAGGAGAACCTGCATTGTATGGTTTTCTCTCTCTCCACTGTTCACTATGTTGCTCTTGCCTTTCAGTGTTTCACAATAGTGCCTTTAAATCCTGCTTTATATTTATCCATAAAAAGTAATATTTTTTTTTATGCCAGCATATATATTCCATGATTTCATGCCAAAACCCACATACGCTCCTCTTGCCAAGGGCACAGGGACCCAGCACAATCGGGTATTATCTATTTCTGCAAATAAAAGTTCCAGTGAAGCCAAGGGCTGCCCCAGGAATCCTGCCTCAGCTCTTGGGGGCTGAGATCAACCCTCCCCCCCGGGTTTGCACAGCACTGAACGCAGGGTCACTATCCATTTAGAAAAGCATTTCATGTACCTGACGCAAAGAAACATCAGAAGCTGCTTCCCAAAAATCCATGCGGGCAATATCATGGAGACAGATTAAGCCTTTGCAGCCAAGCTCAAAGCAGCAATTCTATGATTCCATGATTTTGTAGATCCATACGTACACCTTCAGAAAATTTTATTGCTCTATAGCTCTTGTCAAAGAAACCCCCTGTATGGGCAATACGGATCTCTTTCAAGTACCGCTTTAAACATAAATTTCAATTACACCAGCAAAAAGCATCACCAAAGAACTGCCATTTCCACACTCTGGTCTCTAACTAACACAAAGTCAGAAAAGCACTTGAGAAATAGAGGGAAGGTGCAGAAAGGGCATTCTCTGAGCCTGCTTTTCTCCCTTCTTCACCTCCCATCAAGTTATAATGCAACAACCAAACTCAGAATATTGTATGAAATGTCTTATATATATTTTCTTTGCACATTGCACTGTCTATATTACACTAATTTGTAAATTGTTCTCATTTTGGTCTCCTTCACGTTCAGCTTGGTTCAGGACTGGCATTTGGCAGAGCTATACAGGCTTGAGCAATAAGTGGAACAAGTACAAACCCGAAAGCACTGAATTTCTGGCACTAAGCGGGGAAGGACACTTTAGTTGTCTACATTTTTTAGCTAATAAAAGCCCTGAAGAGAATTTCTAAGGCTAATTAAAGTCCCAGACAACAAAACCAGAGACTGATTTACAAGCACATTAGTTACACAAGCAGCTATATTTAAGTTCGAGAGGTTTAAGCGATGTCACTGAAAACCAGCCAAATCCCAGTTTATGCTTGGGAGACGACAGACAAAAACCACTTTCTGTGAAAAACCTTTCTTTTGCCCTCTCTTTCTCAAACCAGGCACAACATATCAAAGGCAGATGATCTTTCTGATAATCTATAACTTTGTCACTTTGCACACTAGAAGAGAAGGAGCTTTGACATTTCCTTGGGCCATTCCAGCTCTTCCTGCTCCCACTGACAACTGCCAAGATGGTTTTTATCGCTGTTGAAGCGGAGGTTAATGGGTGACAGTCTCAGTGTCTGGGAGGAGAATTCCTGGGATCCCATCTGCACTCCCAAAATAATATATATAATTCTTACACCTTAGCCACCACCGTATCAGTGCAAAAAAGGGAGAACCACCTGCACCTTGCAAGGGCCCTGAAACACATATTTAGGCTCGGAATATGCCTATGAGCTCTGGGGACTTGGCCATCCTCAATCCTGCCCCAGAATTTCTGAGGTGCTTTGGCAGGACAGAAAACTCCTCAATTACCTCATCATTAAATAAGGCCAATTCAGGACGACCGTGTTTTGACTTGTCTTCAGAAAGGCTATACATACCTCGATTTTCACAAGCTTGCAAAGAAATGGGATGCGTGAAGCAGCCACAAGATGAATAAAAAGCCCAGAAATCAGTCCGCAACCGTCTGGTGTAGAAAGAGAAAAATTTCTCAGTTCTGAAGTCTTGGCCTAGTAAATCTGCAACCAGAAAGTGGGTTGGACAAGATTAGAGCTCAAATTGATCACCAGCAGCCAGAGAAATGTTCTCAGTGATAGAGAATGAAAGTAAGTAGATCAGATCACGGAATTTTACATGCGTGCAATTCTTGCTCATTACACAAATAAAAAAATGGGGGGAAACAGCTTCAAAACTGTTTGTCAAAATGGTTTGCACAAAAAGGGAGTCTGGGAGCACAGGCTGAGAGATAAAAATGTCTAATGCAGGAAAACCCAAAGCAGAACACCAGGGCTCAAACCACAGCTCAGCGTAGGAGCCACATGAACCAGCCCAGCTCCGCTCAGCAGCAGGGAGGGCACGGCGGGAGCAGTGAATCACAGCACAACAGCAGCAGAAAACGGTACCTTTTAGGAAAAAAAATAGAATTTTAACTAGAGAAGGAGCAATGACCGAAACAGGAATGATAACAGACTTTAGGTACGTAAAAGGCTGTTGCATAGAAAGAAAATAACCTGTTCCCTGTGGCCTGATGGACACCATAAATGGGCAGCAAGAGATGGAGAATATGGTAGGAATTGCTAACAGTAGGGGCAGGGAAGCACTGAAACAAAGACAACAAAACAACTTCCGCCCTTTCAGGCAATTGGACAAATAATGACATTGCTGTAACGCGGGCAGGGGACAGATCTGATCATGTCCTCGGTCCCTGCTAGCCCTATTACTCTACAAAAGTAAACTTTTTGGCTGCTAAGGAGTTTTTAGGGGTTTGCCTTTTGGTCTCTGAAAGGACTCCAGCAAATGCTGTTTACACTATGGTGTCTTTCAGTTATTTCACTCCTTTCCCATCAGATTACACCAGCACAGCTTTCAGAAATGCCAAACTTCCCAGGCAATACCTTTCTGCATTTCTTTTTTCCTTATTCCTAAGACTAACAGTCATGGTGACACATTACCCCTTGCCACAACAAGGCCTTTCCAAATTGAAATCCAAATTCACCCACAGCAGACAACTACTCATTTTGCTTCACCCAACCCCAGGTAAGTGGTTCTGTGCCCCTAACCAGCAGATCGGTTCATTTCCATGAGTTAAATTGTCTTTAAAATACCAGGGGATTATTCAAACCTTCCAATTACAAAACCCTTATGCTTGGCAAAGGGAACGTTTTGCATTAAATAGTGATTAATCAGGGTTTAGTCTCAGCTAAAATGAGCTCAGTTAAGAAATACAAAAAAGCCCTAGTACAAGAATAACAAGCCAACTCCACAACTTCATACAGAATATTATATTGGCCGCAACCAAAGGCACGAGCAGAAGCGCTACCCTGTAAAAAAGCACAGGAACTTCCACACAGAGATGGATAGAAACATATAGACTGCAAAGGCAGCACTTGCTGTGGCTCTGGCAACTGCAAGTTGCTCTTTTTGAAGACACTATGTATTTTAGTTACACATTAACATATTTTTTTTTAATGCAAGGTAAGTTTTAATATAAACATCCAGATTATAGGAAGTTTTATAACAGTAAAAGCAGATATAGATGCTTAGATCTATCATACAAGGTTGCAAAGCCAAACACGGAGACCAGGCTTGAAAACAGCACCTCTTGTCATACAATCAGAATATTGTACATACAGAACACAACTTGATGCTTCACCAGCATAACACCCAGTTTGTCAAACCTCCAGCGTTACAAGTTTTTTCTACTTATAAATGAGAAATTCATCCATAATGACAAGTGCTTCCACCCTACAGACATCTCACCACGGGGCAAAAATGCCAAATGTGATGTTTTGGAGAGCCATATGAGAGTGCTAGACCACCCTTACTAAAATATATATAGATTATACTTTGGCCAAGGCTTTCAACAATTAAACAGATTTCTAGGGATATCTCCCCTCAAACATTCCGGCTTAAATGTCCAATAGGTACATGACCAGATGAACAGAACTTCACCACTTTATTGTCAAGTATTCCAAGATTGGAAGCCCTTTAAAATCACTCTTTATTTTCTTCAGAGCCATTATAATTTAAAGACATAGCTACGTTTGAAGAGTTAAGTCCTCTTAGATAAAAGGAATGAGAGATGCTTGCTTCAAGAGCAGGCCTTCATCGCACATATTTCAACACAACCAGCCTGGGGCAGTCAGCAGATATACTTTAAAAGCCACGTGTTCAGAAAGACAGGATGGTTTTATGAATGATTTCGATGCATTCTCTGATTTCATCCTCCTTAATCACAAGCGGCGGTGCCAGGCGAATGATATCACCGTGCGTGGGTTTGGCAAGAAGTCCGTTATCACGAAGCCGCAAACACACCTTCCAGGCATCGTAGTCTACAATTAGAGTTAAAAGGAAAAAGAGACACTTACTCTACAGCAGAAAAAGTGGCACAACTGCAGCACATGGTACCTGGGGCCAGACTGGAAACTCTTTGCCACCCGGCAGTGAATAGATGAATCGCGTTCACAAACGAAGTGATGATTTCTGAGCATCTGAGCAGCTCCCCAGAATTCGCAGTGAACGTGCAAGATGGCTACAAAACCCCTGTTTATCTGAAAAGGGCTCACAGGTTTGCCTCCAGCACACTAAGTTTTGCTCCTTCCCATCCAAGTGCTTGTCTAGATGTAGCAACAGATTTTAAAAAGTGAACCGTGCAAAGGGGAGGTAAGAGAACACCTGGACAGGACTTCAGACGAGGCTACATTTATGCCTGGATTTCAGTGCATCACATCCATGTCTTAGGGAATTACACCACCTCCCTGCAGCACTTTGTCACTTTGCATATTGATGACAAAAATAATTGTCCTCTCTGCCTTCTACACCGTTCTCTGATACAATTCAAGCTGCTAATCCCTAAAAATTTGTTCTCAGTCGTTAGCTTCTTCCTTCCTGGTACCCTCCTGTATTCATTGTACTCTTCTTACGATCCTGGAACAACCAACCTCAGCCAATCCTTCCAGAATCTGACAGAAATTAGATTTCCAGACATGGCTGGTTTTCTTCATGTAAGGAGACAAAAGGGTATTTGTTGGGACCTAGACTCACCATCAGGTTTGAACATTATCAAGTCATAAAAGAATTCAAACGATTGAACAAAAATTGTTCAGACTTCTTTAGTAGAAAAAAAATAAATCCCTATTTTTAATAACACACAGTCACTTGAATAAGTTTTCAGTAGGTACTGCACTACTATAGCCGAGATCTGAACCCAAACATGACGCCTGTAAGTCACCCCCCAACTCCATTAAGATACTTTGAGTTTAAGTTGAAATAAGTTTTTTCATGCTATGATTAATACCTTATTCCTTACCTTTGGTTTCCCGAATTACAATTGCATTTAAGAGTCCTCTTCCTCTTACACAAGTTACAATATCAGACGGTGTCTTCATGAGCTCATTTCTTAATATGTTACCCATTATTTCTGCATTTTTAGCCAAGTCTTCCTCTTCAATTACCTAAAGGGAAGTCAGATCTACAGTCAACCGAAGGGCGCTGCGTTTGTCCTACGCACTGTGCTGGAATGCATGAATAATGACATTACAACGGCTGAGATACAAAAGCTGCTGTATCCAAAGCGTCACTGCGAAGGCAGCATCTCCAAGCAGATTAGTATTAAGCCTTTAGTCACTCATGTTTACAAGAAACAATAATCTCTTTGAAATTTTGTTCTAAATTAACTAACTGCTTTTCATTTGCCGTTATTTACAAGTAAATGGTAAAACTCTGAAGACTCTTAATCTGTCCAGGTCCACATCGTGGGTAATGATGAAGGCTGAGTGACTGGCATGACATATACTCAATTATGCAGTCACAGAATAATTAGAACATGGACTCTGGACAAGATGTTTTACTAGCTTCTGTTTGAGCTCCAGTAGCATCTATGTGTTATCAAGCTCCCAGAGCAGCAGCCTCCGCAATACAGTACAGTAAAATAAGGCAATTTAAACATGTCTTCGTGAAATTAGTGAAACTATTTTACCACATTTACATAATTGCCTTGAAACTTCCCCTAGATAAATTCTGTTTTGTCATTTAAGACATTAAGAACCACAAAATACACAGAAATTAGGGTGTATTTCCAGTAAAGACTTTAGAATTTGTTTGGTGATCTATGCAAACAGCTAACAACTACCAATTTTCCATTGTTATTTAAAGCTCCATTTCCACTTGCAGCATAACAAATGGTATCATTTACTAAAGCAAAGATCATGTCAGTGTGACAACCCTTTTCCTCTGGAATCCAAATCTCTGTTACAACACACAAACCTCCAGTGCTGCCATTGCAACGCGGCAAGCTAATGGATTTCCTCCGTATGTAGATCCATGTTCACCAGGCTTAATGGTCAGCATAACTTCATCATCACATAGCACAGCTGAGACCTAAAACGGAAAGGGTCGACAAAAAAAAATAATTAAGAAAAGGTTCGTTTCTTTTACATATACAATTACAGCAGTAAAGTTAAGTCTCTCTTCCTCAGGGCTCAGGAAAGGATAAATTTCAGCCCGTGGTGATAAATTCCATTTATATTCCCAGCTATGTATAGAGGAGAGCATATCTGAAAATCACATAACTGCTTAATCCCTTAAATACACTTAGCTTTACCGGTAACACGTAATATTTAACTACAGCTGAGGGGCATTTCTCCAAAATTAATATTATTTCAAGAGTTTAAGCTTCAATACTCTGTTTAACAACTCAGAACTAGCTTTAATCGGTCAAAATAGTTCAAGGCAGGTTGTAACTTCCAGCCTAATGAGCAGGAATTTAAGTCACTGCAAAGAGGACAAATTCAGTCATGCAGATACGCCAAACAAGGGAAATGATGCCAGTTGTTCAGAAATAGCTTTATAATATATGTTAAACACCTATTAGTATTTTTTTCCATTACACAATTCATCTAGAAATTTATCACAGCAGGACTGTGATAAAGTACTCTCCAGAGAGAGTACAAAAGACTAACCAGTAATTCCAGAATGAAAGGGTGAACGCTGGACACTTATTTTCCTGACATGATAATATCAAACTGAAGAAAACAGATACACCAAATCTATTCAGTAATCGACAAGGGCCAAAACACATCAAAATCGGCAGCCTAGGAGGATGGTATCTAAAAACTTGCCACCTTAAGAAGTCAAGTATCAACACAGAAAGTTCAGAATACTATATATAGCCACTTCAGCTATAAATGTAACATTATATATTCTACTGTTTTCTTATCTTACTCTCACAGGTTGGACTATCTGTGTCGTAAATCATAGTTAAACTTGTAAACACTGATTTCCAAGCACAACAAACATCAGATTTCTTTGTCTTCCAACTAGTAGTCTTTCAGTTTTAATTACTTAAAAATCACTATTATAGAAATGGGTATTTCTTTGTTACTCACGGGATATAAGCCACCAGAAAGGGCCTTTCCAAGAAGAATTATATCAGGTCTCACATTTTCATGATCAACAGCAAGCATTCTCCCTGTTCTGGCCAAACCAGTCTGTACTTCATCAGCAATAAATAGAACCTTTATAGAGATAAAAAAGAAGAAAAATTCACACATGACAGAATTACTTTCTCTCCCATTCCTCAGTTCCAACAATACAGCAGAGGTGCGCACAGTAATCGAAAGACCTTCCAGCTGCATTACACTAAGCACACAAAGATACTTTCTTTACCTCCTCTAAACTTCCTGGAGACTTACATATTCTATGAAACGTGAAATTACAAACAAATGAACCTACTGTCCGCTCTCTCCGACATCTTCAGCATATTCTTTTCTACCCAAGGCCCACTCCCCATAGGCTTGGACACTCTCCAACCAAAATCTATTTGCGATATAAGAAGGAGTGCGATTTCTAAAAAGTTAGGATTAGTCTGTCTTTACTCCCAGGGCATCGTTCATACACTGACCTTTGGAAGCTTCTGGAAAAATGCCATTTTAGCAACTCTGCAGGTCTGATGCCTAAGTGTCTAAATAACTCTAAATCCAAGTTTTCCATCTTGTTTTCCTGAGCTGCACTATTGTCATGTAGAACTATTTGTAAAATAGCTCTTATTTTTTTCTGAGAGGTATCACGGCAATAAGGAAGCCAAATTAATCAATACCTGAAGGTAGAGAAGGATTTATGGGTAGCACCTGCAAATTAAGAATCAGAATTCTATTGGAACAGAGACCACTGATTTTTAAAGTAAGACAGGCAACACCAAGGGAACAAAAAGCTGTAAATCAGCAAAGGAAAACACCTTTTTTTGCTGTTTTCCTTACACTTAGAAAAGGACATGGCCTGAGCTTGTTGGAGAGGCTGAGCCAGGCTGAGGTCCTGGAATAAGAGGGCAGGGCAGCCTGCTTGTGAGAACTGTGAGTACCCAAAGATAACTGAAGGTCATGGAAATATATACAAACACATCTTCCCACCCTAATTCAGTGTGTCTTTACTAGCAGAAAATAGAAATTATAGATCTAATACTCTTATTTTCAAAACTAAACATTTCTTAGTAGAATTCAGACAGGATATAATATTCAGAATAGGAGTCAAGAATGTGGTATGAAAAAGAATGTGAAAAAGAAATTAAAATCTAAATTAATTTAACATAAATGCAGTTTCGAGAACATTCATTAGAAACTTAAATTGGTGACAGCAGTAAGAAATAGTGAAAAATGTACACTCCTAATTAGTACTTCCTGGTAAGGTACTGCCAGGCAATACAAGAAGTATCCCTACCCTATGCCAGTAAAAGAAAAGGAAATTATGAAGTAGCATATGAAGTCCTGTATCTTGCATATGAGGATGACCTTACAGGATATGTAAACACAGTGTGTAATGTTTAAGCCACCCTGTTATAGCGAATTCCTTACGTTGTGTTTTGTGCAGAGGTCCCGCACTCCTGTGAGATAACCTTTGTCGGGAACAACCACCCCTGCTTCACCTTGAATGGGTTCAACCATGAAAGCTGCCACGTTGGGATCCTGAAGGGCCCGCTGTAAAAAAATGGACATATGGATAGGAAAGACAAAAAGAGAAAAGCTTTTACTCAGGTCAAATTTAGAAAATACGGAGATGAACACATGTAGCAGAACTTAGCTCTAACCCTGGTGTTCTACCTCAGATGACGGTAATAGTAATTATATCAAGAATTTACCCCCAAGTGCCCTTCCAGTTCCAACACAGAAGCCTGTATCACTACTTGCCTTAAAAGATGGGTGTGCTTGCTTGGGAAATTACAAAAATTGCAAACCTAGACCAACAGATTACCAGATCAGTACATAAGCTACCTCAGAAATACACCCAGTTTTGCATTACCCCATACAAGACAAACAATTGCTCAACGCTTCCCCAGTTCATCTCAAACAAAAAAGAATGGAGCCTCTCCAGAACAGTTTTGTCACCTTCAAGCAAAGTCCACAGCTACGGTCTTGCACCATCAAGTTCTTAAAGGTTTAGAAGTCCACAAGACTCAAGAGCTATAATGATTTCCAGCATGAATTTACTGCAGCTTTTCTCAGTATTGCCCCATAAATAGAACAAATTCAGTTATCAGTCTGATGGACGTGGATCTAAGTTTCAGGTCCCCAGAGCGCATTCAAAGCCTCAACAAAGTCAGCTGAAAGCCACTAAATATTCACAGAGGTTTCACAATGGGCAGCCTTATGTAGGTTCAAATCTGAGTAAGCTTTTCCACACTGCAACTGTAATACACTGAGAGACCTTTGTTTCCCCTCACCAAACTCCTAGGAGACAAGCAGCTCTGTCCCCTAAACCCTCCAATCTCCACAGCTGACTCACTTGTACTAAACAGACCCAACAAGCACAGAGGACCAACCAACTTGTCACTCATGGAGATGATGTACCAGATGATGGAAAAGAATACCTCAAGAGCTGGTAGGTCATTGTATGGGATCACTTCGAAACCAGGCATAAAGGGTCCAAATCCATCGTAGCTGGATGGGTCGGTGGAACTAGAGATGGCGGACATGGTTCTGCCCCAGAAGTTGCCAGCTAAAAAAAAAAAAAAAGAGGGGGATTGTTAAAAAACTACGAGCCAGAACTGTTTATAGGACATCACACTTTCCATTTGGTAATGCATTTTAAGAGTTGTCTAACATTAGAAATGTTAACACCCTTCTGCTAATTGTTAGTATTTTACAGTGATGCCACAAATGCATTGTGTTGCCATAACAAAAGCACACACCAAAACTGAAAGATAATTATAGTATAAGACCTGGCAAGTACACAAAATAATTTCCATAAGCTCTGTTAGTAGTCTGAAAAATTGAAAATAACTCAGGAATATATTTTTAAGGAAAATGTACAGCTTTTACATAAATATTACTCATTAAATGCAGGAGAGGAAAAAGTAAACATCATCCAGAATTTAGGTCCTAAAAATAAAGCTGCCAGTAAGCCTAAATCAAAAAATATATTTCTGTGCATTTCAAAATTCCAGGTGAACCTATTTATATTTGTAAAAATATTGTGACGTTGCACTGTTTTGTACAGAAACATCAGTTAAAATGTCTAGGAACCACCTACCACCACACCAAGACTATGATATATTCACGTCAGTATTTCAGTTAAATCAACAGACTCTCAGCTAATCACTAATAAGATGTTTAAAAAGACTAAGGAAGATTACGAGTTCACCACCTTCACAGCACCTACAAGCCTTTCCTTTCTTTCCCCCACCAATTTCTTTGTGTAACTGTAATCCTCTTGGCTGAGGATGTTCTCAATCTGCAGGAAATCCTGAAGCCAATTATTACGCAGCCAGCTCCAGGTGTCCCTTCGTTCCAACGGCCAACAGCAAGAGCATTGCACTGGTCCCCAGAACTATCCCTGCCACGCTTTGCTGACTCACGTGCTCATCACCTCGAGGTTCCCTTAGTGCAACCCGCTGTATCCTCAAACAGAGCCCTGAAGACTGAATGACCCGAAGCAGAACAGTCTGTCTCCACCTTCCCACTCCAGTGTCCCTACTGGTTCGCTATCGAGCACAGAATGTAACTCAAGTTCTCTGGACTGATATTTAAAACCATTTTTTGTTCTGACCCTGGCTACCCAGGAGAGCTTTCTTCTGCCAAAACGCTGGCTTCTGATAAGAGGATTATTATTTTGTTCCAACTGCTTGGCACATAATTAAATACTGTGGTTAAGGGGATGGGATCATAAAAATGGAGGGCATATCCAGTTTATCAGGATGAGAAAATTACTAAAAGTTAATTGACTGAAGCTAAACAAAATATATATGGAAGAGAAAGAGGGAGAAATATATTAGCTCAAAGAATTCCCAGGAAAAAAAAAAACAAACTAATCTAATCAGTTCTAGAAACCATAATGCAATATTCAACTATGAATTTCAATTTATAAATGTTGTCTAAAGACAGTTTATAGTTTAGCATTTGCAACTGTAGCAACTGAAAAAAAAAATCAATATTTAAGTAGTAACCTTTGTTCTGGAAGGCTTTATAAAATACAGAACCATTGAACAATATTGGAACTGACAAAAATACTTCACCTATAATCAAAGAATACCAACTGTAAGTTATTTGAATATAATTGAACATAATTTATATATACTTTTTTTTTAGCAAAGCACAGGAGCCTCTTCAGGGGCAGATAACTTCTCCCTGTTCCAGAGCCAAGCAGAGCAGGCAGACGAAAGGAGGAAGCACACCACATATATAATCAGGACGTTGCAGGGCTCCATATTTACATTAACAATATTGCTTTTACCTTCATTGTATGATCAAGACTACAATATGGTTTTACTGGGTTAATGCCAACTTCTGGAAGATTAAGAATGCAGAAGAAAACCACTGGGAGGGAAAGCCGAAGAAGGGAGCAAGTTTAACCCAAATGTTGAATGTGTGAAGAGAGCAACAGCAATTTGAGGAATGAACTCAAGAGAAAGGTATATAAAAATCAAACAATTAGGAATATAAAGATACTGCACTTCAACACCCAAGCAGCAGTTAAATGAGCACAGAGGACTGAATGCACTTTCCATGTGACTTCAGGGAGCCACTCATCAATTTTTGACAACTAAAAAGGTTAAGCAGTACAAATAAGGTTCACTTTATATATTAAATTGCTGTTTATAAATCTTTATAAACCACCATATTAACTATGGTTTCCTTCCCGGATTTAAGGTCATTGTTGCATTTCCTTTGCAAAACCAAGCATTAGCAGCACAACTATCCTCCCTGCCTCTTTATGCACACACCTCCACAAGGGAGAGGATCTGGAATTGATTTGTCATAGGAATTACATTTGTAACTCTTGCTTTTACAATCACTTCTGTTAAGATCACATGTTCTTAAAGGACATGACATTTAAAAAAAAAAACGTTTATAATTCATTGTAACTATTTAAGATTAAAATCAAATAGCCAGAAGCATACACAGAACATTTTGTAAACAAAATATTTTTAAGACTGAACTTCACAATTCAGAAGGAGGCACTTAGAGAATCTTAAAGTCCTGCAAAGACCGTTGTAGCCACAATAGCAGGTTTTTTTATCAGAATTACCAACAGCAGATATTTGAGCTGGTAACCCATAACCTGTTAATGGGTTGAGGTCTTACCTTATGTTATTAAAATGTCACAGGCTACAGAGACAGAAGCATCAAGAATACTGCAAAGCGATCATTACAGCTACAGGAAAAAAGAGAGTGCTACAGCCAGTGTCTAGAGCTCTCTTCCTCCTCAATACCTCAGCTCAAAACATGCACTTTACATACCTGCAAAAATAATTTTTGCTTTGTATTTGGGAATTCCTTTGACAGTGTATGCCCACTTCCGAGCCAATTTACAAGCAGTTTCTCCAGCTTCCACTCCTAAAACATAAAGCAAGACCATTATCACACTTGGACATGAGACAGGTCATTGATGCAGTACCAAATGTTACAAAACCATTGAATCTCACAAATGAGAAAGAATTTTTTTTTTTTACCTGTGTTCATTGGAAGAACTTTGTTATAATTGAACATTTTGGTGATAAGCTCCTCATATTCACCAAGTACATCATTGTAGAATGCTCTGGATGTAAGGGTCAGTTTTTCAGACTGAGCTTTCAGAGCGTTCACGATCTTTGGGTGACAGTGGCCTTGATTAACAGCACTGTAAGCACTCAGAAAGTCAAAATACTTTCTACCTTCAACATCCCACACATAAACACCTAGGAAAACAAAGGTATGGTCAAGACAAAAGACAACATGAGATAACACTAAATGGTATAAACTAAGAGCTACAACGCAACCTGATCAAATAGAATTATATTCCTGCTATTCCTTAGGGCATACCTCTAATTAGAAAACAATAATTTGACAAAGACAGCATGAGCAACAAACTACTACAGTATAAATAAATGCCAAATGAGGAATCAAGAAAAGAAGCACTTCCCATATAAAGCTGCTATTCCACTAAATTAGTAAAATCAGAATATTACTTCCCCTCCAAGTCTCTGTTTTGGGTCCTAAAAAGTACAAAGATTACTTTTATAAGAGACTTAATAAGAACTGGGGGTCATAAACGAAAGAACAAAACCAAGAGAACCCAAATAGTCTCAAAACTTAAGAGACTGAGAGCTCTGAGCTGTCAGAATGCATATTAATAAAGAAAAACTACTGGATCACTGCACTGATAGCAGCTCAACATAAACTTGTACAGTTTAATCTGCAGAGCACAAAAGCCCCTTAAATCCAATTAAAGACCAGAATAGATTTAAATTGAGAAATACACAAGGACTTAAATTGTGTTCCAATGCACCTTTTCATGTTCACATTAACATTAAACTGCTCCACACAAGGTAACAGAAGAAACAAAGTTGCTTGAAACTTTATTGCTGAGTTATTCTGAATTATGAAGATTATCAGAATTTAGACCTCTATTTAGATAAATCATTTTAGAGAGACTACAATTTTATCAGGCAGCCTTATGCATAATAATCCAGTTCTCTAACCAGCAATTAGCTATCTTTTTCTGTCACATATCTGTGACAGATAGCAAATTAGCTATCTTTATTTCTGTCTATATCTCTGTTACACCCACCCCACTCCCCAAAAAAACCCCAAAGGTTCAGAAATTGCCCATTTACACACACACATCCCACCTGCAACAGCCAGGGAAACCTAAATGAAATACCTTTTCCTTTTTCCAGAGCAACAGGCAGCGGGTGATAATTGTGGGCACCATATTTGGCCTCTCGTTCATATATGAGATCAGAGGATAGAGGTCCTTGGATGGTTTTTTTAGTAGCAACCGAGGTAGCAGAACTCAGTGAGGCATGAACACCCCGACAGAGAACAGCAATGCTCTGAGAGCGGGTTAGCTTGGAAAACATTATTGACTTCAGGTACGTCGTTACAGATCTGGGGGAAGAGAGAAAAAAAGAAAAAAGAAAGTTAATAATTAGCACTAAGAATACTTCAGAAAAAATGTATGATGCAATTGAAGTGGTTTTACTGCCAGGATTACAGGTTTCTCAGCTCTTCTCCAATTCAATCAAGAAAGCTTACACAAAGTATAAACGAATGCAGTACTAACTTCAAGTAAGTATTTATTTTTTTTTCTATTTTAACATACACTCAGAGAAAGAAAATTGTGTGACTCACCAAGCCTATGAACTAGTCACATATTTTTTCCTCTAAGTGTTCCTCTTTCATTGTGCCTTGTGACTAGATTTATCACTATAAACTACAATAAGAAAGTTCAGTTTATCAAAATTCTTGTGCTGTTGAAATGCCTTTCGTCTAACGAAGATCTCCGTAAGACAAATCTTGTCACAAGATCAGAAAGTAAATAATATAATACTGGAAAGAAACACCTGACCCAAATAATGTTTAGCTGATAATATTATCGAATTCGACAAAGGATTGATTAGTTTTAACTGAGGTCAGCTTTAAGAAGCAAAATGTGTGACTTTTTATACAAACTGCATTCTTGATTTTTAAATGTTGTCACCTACACATAAAGCACTCGCTGTCAGTGGCATTTTAAGACCATCAAAAGATAGATGAAAAGTAACAGCATGTCAGATATTAACAGCCATTGTAGCATGCCGTATTTTTGTAGTAAAAGTCAATCATTTCCCCTGAATATATAACCTTGTACTGTTAACATCTAAGGATAATCTGAGGGTAGAATTTCATGAGACAAATGCACTTGCATTTCCTCCCTGTCTTCACCTCAGTCGATGTAAAGATACGTCCCAGAGGAAGGAAACTGAGGTGGCACTTTAAAAGCAGCTGAAGCAAGCTCTCCTCGTGGCACTGAGTCCTGGGGACAGCCAAGAGCCAGCAAGGAAACAAGATTTACCAAGATCAAGAGTTCTCAGAGCTTGAGTTTCCTGTCTTGCAAAACGTCACGCTTATGAACTGGCAAAAGGTATAAACGCAGAAGGAAGATCACAGATTAACATGACAAGTACTCTGATTATGCAGCCTCCTTTATAACATACTCCATGGCAAGCTGAAGAGCTAAGTAACCTGGACACTGCTGCACTGCTTTAACAACAAAAGCACACTGTAAAACTTAACCAAAATATACTCATGTATCAACATATACTCAAATATCAACAAGAGACTCAAGGGATAGTTTACAGACGAGTGTTGTTATTTCAGGCTGCTTGCAGACAGAACTATTAAGTAATCAATTCATTCTAAATTTATTTTGGAAAAGGTCTGCACACCGGATGTGTCACCTGAAACAGAGAGGTATTTCTTTCAGCAGACTCCTCAGATACTACATCGCTGCTCCTCACTTCTAAGTCTAAGAAAACTAATTTCTGCATCTACCAAAATCCAAGTCTTTCAGAGGAGTCACTAGTCTGCATTCCAGCAGGAGACGAACAGCAGCTTCACAGCTCTGGGCATTTTACCAGCTATCAGCAATGCTGTTAAATATTAGCCATTTGTGTTAATACTTTTCAAGGCCTTTATTCAAAGATTTTGCAAATAAAAAAGACAAATACTTCTCTGTACAAGTGGCTGTTGTACTCAGCTCAGCTGGACCACTCAAAATTACAACCTGCTTAACTCCTAAAGTTTAACTGCTCTGTGCCACCTGACACATCTCCACAGCAGAGCAGCTAATTCTACCACAAGCTTCTATGTTTTTGGAGATTTTTCAGACATTCCTGAAATGAAAGCTGTGAAGAAATGAAACTCTTATCTGCCCTGTATCAGAGCACTACTTTTCCATGTGAAGAATCACAGACCACCAATTGAAGGTTCTTCTTTTAGCTCATTCAGGTTGGAAAATATCAATCAAATTTTTAATAGGGCTTTCCCCTCCATGAGCAGAAATGCCCTGCAAACTATGCTATGTGAGGCCACATGATTGTACCCGAGGTGTGGGAGATTACACAGAGCAGGGTTTAGTGAAGCTGAGAATTATGGATGCATCTGAAGCTAAAAAGGTGAAGAAAAATTTGCTTTTGATGATCAGCAAGACAAGATGAACCAAGATTTCAGGAAAGAGGAGAGGCACAGTAATGTGAAAAAAAAACAACAAAAAAAACCCAAAACCACCACGAAACAATAAACAAACAGAAAGAAACCCACACATTTATTACCAGCTGTGAGGAAGTGAGAAATATGATCATGCCCTGCAGCACATAGTACTGGAATCAGAAGCCAGGGCATTTCACCAAGTGGAAAAGGTCTTGCATCAGAATAGAAAAGCTACTCAAAGCACAGCTGTAAAACATACTTGAACAACTTTGCTCAACTGTTGAGCAAGAATATCCAGACAAGAGCACTGCGCCTGCAGACCTCACAGATAAACCGAATGGTTGTATGTACCCAGTTCCTGACATACACCAAAATATGCCCTGAGGTACATGGCATATATTATCAAATGCATGAAAAACAGTCAGATTCATGTTGATACAGCATAGAAGAATCCGTGCCACACTGTAGCCTTTACCAGCTGAACACAGAGGGGGTGAACGTTCAAGGGGACAAGTCATAGCAGGAGGGGTATCAGTCTGTACATGCCAAGCGACCTTTTCAGACTAGCACCACATCAGAACCAGCTCAGAATCACAGAAGCACAGAATGGTTGGGGTTGGAAGAAACCTTCGGAGATCATCTAGTCCAACCCCCTGCCAAAGCAGGGTGACCCAGAGCTGGTTGCACAGCAATGCACCCAGGAGGGTTTTGGGTATCTCCAGAGAAGGAGCCTCCACAAACTCTCCGGGCAGCCTGTTCCAGGGCTCTGCCACCCTCAAAGGGAACCCACAGCATCTAGACCGGCAGACAAGAAAGAGCACGAAACCCAACGGTGAAATATCAGCCCCCTCTCCCCATTCCCTGGCCAAGGCCAAGGCCAAGGCCAAGATTGTATCACGCACGGCTGCAGGGCCGACAACAGCCCCAGAGGAGAGACCTGACTCTGGGAGCCTGGCCTGCCCCCCCTCCACCTCCCCGCCGGGGCCAAGCTGCCACATCCCCGGCTCCCCGCACCGCAACACCGCCTGGGGAGAGGGGATGCGGCCAAGGCGGCGGCCCCGCAGCGGCTCAGGCCTTCCCTGGTGCTCGGCGCTCCGGGGAGGCAGCCCGGGCCCTCCCGTTGCCTTGGCGATGGGGCCTGCTGCGGCCTATGCCCGCACCGCCGGCCTCGCCCGCCCCTCAGCGGACCGCAAACCCGGGGGGAGATCACCCCGCGGGAGGAGGTGGGAATGGCCACCACGGGCCGGGCTGGGCCGGGCCGCCCCCGCCGCGCTGTTACCTGCCGGCCGCTGCTGCTGCTTCTCGGCCCGGAGCCTGCGGCGAAGAGGCGGAGGCGGCCCGCGGCAGCTGTCACCGCTCCTCGCTCCGCGCCACGCCCCGCCCCCGCCCCGCTGACGTCCCGCCGCCGCCGTCGCCGCCGATTGGCTACCGGCCGCCTCCGCCCCCGCGCTCCTCCACTCCCCGCCAGGCGGAACCGGCCCGCCCTCCCGTCGCCGCCTCCCATTGGTCGATCCGCTCCTGATTGGCGGCTACGCCCCAGCGCTCAGCCAATCAGAGTGGGGCGGCGGCACACCCACGCGCCAAGGTCCCGCCCAGGCGGCCGTTGGCTCCCTTCCCTCAGAGCCGCCGGCCGCCGCCTCGGCCTTTCGCTGGGGCCTCGGGCGCCTCCGCGGAACTGGGCCTCGGGGCCAGTTTTTGCAGCCGCAGAAGTTGTCCCCCTCGGCCGGCAGAAGCCCCCGGCCCTGCGAGGTCCGCGGGCGGGACCGAGCGCCCCCCCGCCGGCTCTCACCGCCCAGCCAGCTCCACCGTCGTGCCCCCTTGGCCGTGGCTTGCCCCCGCCTGGGAAGCCGCTGTGGAAAAAGGGCGAGCACGGGAAAAGATTTTGAAAGGGACTGGAAAGAAATTGGTGGAAATGGAAGGTTTGTAGGATAATTGTGGTAACCCAGCTGTCCTGTGGCCCCCCTGCACGGGTAGTGGCGACTGCAGGCCCTTGCTCCCCAGGGTACTCCTAGCGTTAGGAGAAGCGCTCCTGTGAGGGCAGTAGAAGCCAGTCCTGTTTCTTCTCGCATGAGCTCGTTCCTTTTTATACTGGATATTCTGTGGCTTACAAAAAATAATAGGGATTCACTAAGTTTGCTAATGAATTCCTTACGTAGCTTCTGTACCCGGTGTTTGCTGCCTACGTGGAGAATCCGCCAACTTCCTGCCCGGCTGCTCTCCGCTGGTGGCGTGGCATTGACAGAGCCCCAGTCTTCACGCTCTGCTGCCTTTGGAGGGAGGGAGGTGAGGTCCACTGCAGGAGGGCCTGGCACGCTCTTACGTGGGGCTTTCAGCTGGGAGCCAGCAAGTGAGCTGGGGCAGGCTGTAACTAGCCAGCACAACCCTGACCTTTCCCCAGGCTAAATTACACTCGGAGAGCATTTTGTAACCAGAAAATCTGGACTGTGAGGTACGTTTGATACCTACGTGCTAGTTTTAATCCAAAAGAAAACCACTGAGAATGTTTCAGTATTTATCTTACCACCTCACTAGGGTGGGGGAAAAAAACCCAAACCCTCAGTCTTAGCAGCAAAGACTTCTGGGTGCCTCTTGCTTTTTGTTCATAAATTATCTTGACAAGTTTATCAGTGCTGGAAAAGAGTTTATATTTTCCACAAATAAAACATGGTAGCCTAGGTTGACAGTACAGAGAATTTGCATATCTTCCCCGCACTAAAGCAACCCCGCGTTTGAAAATATTCCTGAATCTTGTCATATCTTCTAACCAAATTGCTCAAACCTTGGATGTCAGGGAGCAGCATTGCTTTTGCATTTGAGAACAACGCCCTCAGAGAAAATTTTCCCAGTGTGCAGTCAGCTTGATGCAGCGAGGGTTGGGAGTAGAACACATGATAACGTGCTCTTTGTAAATACACGTACAGTTTAGGCTCAATTTGCTCATATATTTATATCTCTTGCTACTCTAATTCTGCCAACAAAGGTGCCCTACATCTGCTGCCAAAGTAGAATGCATAAAGCACCAAAAGGTTGTGCCTTAGGTGCTAAATTGCAAAACACATTTCACAGTCATGTCTGTTGAACGAATGCGTGGTTGTACTGTGCCAAGTTTCTTAAATCCAGAAGCAGTTATTACTCAGGAGCTATTTAAACCCCTTTATTTCTAGTTGAAGGTATGCTTTTTTGTGAAACACCTAAAATTTTAATTTTAAAATTTAAAATAAGCAATGGCCCACCTGTTTTGAGTCTCGTACTTGTTCCCAGTTCATCTCAGTCAGGGAAAACTGTGTGATTTTGTTTGTCATAACGTTCACGTGTATTAAATAGCCTAATTAGACACAGGCCAGGATTTGCAGTCCATGGGATCAAGGGGATTTTCCTGAGTAAGAAATGTGGGTTTAAGCCTCCTTTTTTTTTTTTCCCTAAACTTTGGTATTTCAGTAGCATGGTATTGTATCAGTTTACTGAAGCCATCCTAATGATGTCTTCTACCTATTTAGCCACAAAAATAAAATACTGGGAGCTACATTCTTTTCATCTTTCATAAACTGAATTCTCACTCAACTAAAGAGCAGCCTTTTACCTGCCTTTAAATGCTGTTTTTTCAAGGACACTTCCAAATGGTTTAGATTCATCCAGCCACACATTTTTCAGAGGTAGCAGAAAAACGTAGAAAGGACAGAATTTGTCCACCAGATTAAATAGCACAGATCATATGAGGAAAATACACATCTGAAACATTAAAGAATGCGAACGAAAAGCAATCAAGATCAATTGCTGAAGTGCTGAATCTTGGGGCCAGGCTCTGCCACATGGAACTGGAGCCACACTGCCCAGCGAGGTGATTTCAGAAGCCAGGCATCCAGGCTCACTCCCAGGAAAACAGTGGTCATGTACCCAAATAAACCCTGCAGATTCTTGTCTGAAATGATTCAGGGTTTCAAAACCAAAGAAATAACCCTCAAGCAAGAGAGGGATTGCTTTCTTTTGGATTCCGCAAGGCCTGAAAGAAGAAGAAAAAAGGTTTTTTAGGACATTATATGGAATGTATAGATACTACATGTAAATGTATTTTTTAACACTGGTGTGGACTGTTTCTGACATTAAAAAATTATGAGTAGGAAATAACTGTCAACTGGAATGTAGTTATTCAACACTCGAGAGAGACTTCAAACTCCTTCTTAATGTAAGCTTGATCGGAGTTTTATATAGAGGATCAGTGTAGTCCTGTTGCGACTTTCTTTTCCTCCTTTGCTTTTGGCACTTACAATCAAGACACAGAAAACATCCACTTTTCTTCTTTAAATGCTAGCAAAGTGGAATTTTAAATTGTTCACATTGTGCACAGTGGCAGCTATTACTGCAGATCTTGAAGCAGTTGCTCTCAGCTAGATGTGGTATTTCCTGTGTTTTAAAAAAGGAAAGAAGCAGCTTAATGTGTACTATTTAGTTACCTGTAGCTACCTAAAAGACTCCACATGACAGTAACCAAAACATGAAAAACAGAAGACATGAAATTTTCACATTTTACAGTAATTTGCCCTGCAGAAAATAAGAAAATCTTGACCTACTTGAGGAAAGAGGGTTATTATATTCATTCTGCTTATCCAGAAAATACAGTGTGACATGTAAGTAAACCATAAAGTTATAAGAAGGAACAAGTTAAGTCATGCCAGTTGTTAGGAGTAATTCTGCAGCTCTGTCTCTGGCAGAAATGCTCATTGAAGTTGTTGGGAATTAAGCATGTGAAGAGCCTGAGGAATTGCATCCCAGTTATTGTGGTTATTTAGAGGTAGGGCCAATACAAGGGATTTACAGTCTTGGCCTCTGAAGTCGGTACGGCTGCACGGAGCTCAGTGTGCTCCAGGGATTAACGTGCTGCTCGTGGGAGCTGCTGAAGGTGCTAGTGCAGGGTTGGAGTGCTCTTTCTTGAGTTTAACACTGTGTTAGATCTGCTGCAGGAAGTGTCCAAAGCATCTCGAGAGCCGGTGTTTAGGCATGTGGCACCCATGCTCAGTTCTTCGATGGCACGGTAGTTTCTTACTTGGCTCAGAGGAAGAGTTCCTCACCTCAGAGCGAGAGCCAGAGCAGTCAGCAGGCTGGATGTGGAGTTCTTCCAAGTCATGAGGCTCAAGGTGCAAGTTCATAATTAGCTAAAACTAATACAAGTCTGCATTGTTGGCAGAAAGGCAGTCCCACCCCTCTTCCCATCTCTAGGAAAGCCACAAGGGTAGTCTTCACCCTTTCTCCTCTTGTTGAAACTGTGCTGCCACCCAGCAAAAAGGATTTCAGGAATTTTCTACTTGTACATTTCAATCTTTCATTTTTATCAATGAGAGTTGAAGTTCATCTGATTTTTGCTAGTGCCTGGTATGAAAGAATGGCTTTCCATGGCCCATGTTTGGTTATTCTGGTTATTTACAGGCAGCAGAATTCTACATTAAGACATTTCTTGAAGGAAAAGAAGTTTTAGTCTTTCCTGCAGCACAGCTAGAATATTTTGCGTTATTGTTTGTCAGAACATAGGAGAACCAAATTGTAATGCATGCAGAGCATATCTGCCTCTCAACTTCAGTTACAGATTTCTTTTTTGGTTCATGTCTTCAAAGATAGTTTGGCAAAGCATAGTACAACCCCCTCAAAATTGTGCTGGTTTATTGGATGGATGTTAATTAATCCAGCTTAAAGCACCACGAACAACCCTTAGAGCTGATATTGCTATTGCAAGATAAACCTTGAGCTATAGTTAAAAATTATCATCCCTGATTTGTATGTTGGCTTATTTTACAAAGTTTTCAATGAAACTCTCTTTGTTTGATGATGGGGTGCAGAGCTGAATTATAGAATCAATGTAGTTTCAGTTACTGTCTTTTGTTAAGCATTCTTGCCAACATTTGAAACTTACCTTCAGTTATTTTCCTTTGCAGCTTATCGATGCCGACGTCCAGAGCCTTCCACAAATAAGATGAGACTTTTTACCTGTGAAACCTGTATGTGATAAAGGTAAATGATATGCTTTTCTATTTCTTGAACTTGTAGTTAATTAAATGAAAGAGCCTTTCTATATACATTTCTGGTCAGCATCACGTTCCTTGGGCATCACGCTACCAAGAAGACATAAACTGGAAAGAGTTTGAGAAAAACAACTTCTAGATTTACCAAGATAGATTTAAAAAGCTGTATATCTTCAGCTTACTAGTGACTAGGTTAAGATTTTTCTCAAGTTCTGACATGCAACTCTGACCTGCAATTGTGTACCTACAATTCCAGCAGCAACGCGATCCAAGCGTGAGATGCATGAGAGCAGGAAGTGGGCAGGAGTCTGAGAATCCACAGGACCCTGATAAATGGCATTTTCTAGCATAAAAATCAGAAATGGTAAAATGGTAAAAAAGTCCAAAGACTGAGACAAAGTCAGTTTGAATTTCAGACTTTCAGGTGCCTCATATGTCAGCTTGCTTCTTCCTTGTACAAATGTATTTTGATTTGAATCCTGCAGACCTTCTGCTTCCTAACTTTCATTCTTCATTCTTGGGTTTTATTTGGACAGTGATTTCTGGAAAAGACTTTACCTGCTCTCCAGACTTCTGAAATCTGACCCAGATGGCAGCTATAACTGTCATGAGAGCACACGGGAAATGAACATAAATACATCTAACTGTGTAATAAGAACAAATATCTTGTCAATGTGGTTAGTCTCAGGACTGAACGCTGAACATCTGGATGCACTTTATCTCAGGAGCTGGGGAAACTCTTCTCAAAATTCTGCCGTGGCACATTCCCATGTTCTGCTCTTCAAGTGTTTGACATTGCTGCAAGAAATCTTGCTCATCTTGCTAAATGGTGAGCACTCATCTGCACAGGGCTACTGTAGTCTAAAACTGAAGAATTTACATAATGCCTGGTCCAAGTCAGATGTTAACTTGGCATCATCGCAGCGAAAGCAAGGTAACCTATTGCATCGTGTGCCACTTGTCATTTCCTTGGGGTGACATGCTGTCCGCTCCTGAACCTCCCTGTTCAGGACTTTAAACTAGTCTTAGATTTTCTAGAATACCAGATAATTCAGAAAATTACAGGTTTTCTTCATACACGTTAGGACAAAAGACTTTGCTTTAAAGTCCACTGTTTTAAAACAATTTCTTTTAATAATTGCTTTCAAAAATCGCACAACTTGAGATGCCAGAAATATGGAGAATATATTGCCAAAGGAAGTAAGATCTTCGGAAGGCATAAAGATCTTGACAGAAATTACCTCCTCTTAAACTATCATATGGCTGTTCTTTAGAAGAGACAAATAATTAATCCATTCTTTGCTCTCTGCTGCTCATTTATCATTTCTTTAAACTAATGCTCTTCTGTAGCAATTTCAGTGAAATGCAGCATTTCTTGAATTCCCTGGTACCTGTGGCTTTCAGGGTAGTTCAGTGGAAGGGGTTGAATGATAAGAAAAGCTGTCAGTCCAATGGCTACAACACAAACACTAAACAAGAGATGTCAGCACAGGTATTGGGTGTTGGGACATCATCACGGAGCTCACCTAACCTGAGAGGACAAGATTTCAACTCAGCTGACTCTCAATTTGTTATGTCAGGTGCTTAAAGATCCACAGATCCAAAACCTGACATCTTTTAAGGTTCCCATTTTGCAAAGTCTATGTATCGCTGTACATTCTCTCCTTTTTTAAGAAATTAATGTTTAAGGCTCCTTTCTTTAAACTATAGCAGTGAAATAACTTCCATGCTCAAAGCTACCATCACAAATCAGCACGTGTAGAAGGAGTAAAATCTTTTATTTGTATTGATCTTGTGCATAGATCTGGTATCTTTGAAAGTATTTCAGTGTGTCAGAGGCTGCTCGGTGGAAAAGCCCGAATCTGGAATACTGCTGAAATCCTTTGCAGTGTTAGATGTTCCAAAGCCCCATGGAATGCCACATTTTTAATTACATTTTTCATTTTGCATTACACACACTATAGAAAGTAAGATGATCAACTTCACAAAGAAGCCAGCTTGGGAACTCTTCAGTGTTTGAATGGGAAAATTTAAGAGAAATTGAGTTTAATATTTGTACTACAGTAGTAAGCAAAGGCATTGTTGCTACAGGAGTCTCAGCAACCACAAAAGAGAAGAGCTCCTGTGAATAAAATGGCAAAGATGCCAACTAGGAAGCTAAAGCAAACCTGTAACATGCAGCTCATAAATTAGTTGCACGCATCATCATCTTCCCAGAAACTTTTACTGAGCACACTACCAGAAGTAGGGCCCAGAACATGAGTTTTTCGTGTCAAGAAAGTGCTGTAAAGATCTGTTCAAGGTCACTTCAGCTGATACGAGGTCCTACTGGGAAAATAAAAACATGTTCAGGTCTAGTGATGCAAGAACCTTATTATCAATTTTTCTTCAAGAGGATCTCACCCACCAAATATTTTGCTAGACGTCTGGTCTGCCTGTGAGTTGTAAAGCTGCTGAAAATCAGACTTTGATCTCATTCATGACCAGTACATGGGGACCGAAGCAACACTTCTCAATCGTCCCTGAGTCACCTGACCTCTTAGCAGGCTGATGAGGCATTTAATAGATCAGCTGTTATATTTTGTGAGGCCTTTGATAACCACAGGAGTACCTTGACTTTCATTGCTTTTCTGAACGTGGTGTAGAACTGGCAGATTACCAGAGACAGTATCTGGGGTGTTTTATAAAATGTGGTAAACAATAAAAAGGGTCTGGCTCTTGGACAGAGTATCCCAAGACTGGGTTTGCACATACCTGTTGTTGTAATATTGTGTAGGATTGGATATCCACAGCTTTAAAAGGGACTCAACCTGCTTCATGCATATCCTACAGAAAAAAAAAAAAAAGCCAACTGGAATCCAGCCCACAGTAAATAAATTTGAAATGTCAGATCTTCCCAGTAGTAAGAGCAAGGAGTTAGTTTAGGCCAGTGGCTGCTATCCGGAGCCTGCTGGGCAGCTGATAAAGGGAATAGCCACAGCAAATCTCCACGTTTGCATCCCCTGTGCATCAACCACACAACACGGGTGTCTCTTTGTGGGTGGCCAAGAGGACATCTGCTAGAAGACATTGCCACATACCTCTCAACATGGATACTGTGCTGCCATCAGGAGGTGGGACTTACATGTTCCGTGGTGACAACAAAAAGCAATGGTCATGTTTATTCTGAAGGAACTGTTCTGGCAGAAGCAGCGAGCAGTAGAGATGTAGAGAGCCTCTGAGCTCTCTCTCTGAGCTGTCTGCTCCTTGTCTTGGGCCATCCCTGCTCTCTAAATGGTTCTGCTTGATCTCAGTAAGGACAAAGTCCACAGGTGCAAACCAGGAGGTTCTATCCTCAGCTCGGGAGTCTGTGTGTGGATAGCACAGGGCTTATTACAGATGTTCTAGTGAATAATAAGGGGAGAGAGAAGAGGGATGGAGAGGAGGAGGAAATAGACTCAGTTTAATTTTCCAGTCACGTATTTCACAAAGAATCATATTGGTTTTCTTCATGAAAAATGCTTGGTCACTGATGTTTGGTCTATTCTTCGGACTTTGCAAATCCAACTGTATGAAGTTGTTTGTTTGGTTTTTTTTAAATATGGATCTGAAAGTCTAGTTAAATTGACATTTTTAACATTTCCCCAAGTGAAATGTCCTGGTGTTCCCCCACATAATTCTTTCATTATCAGTTTAAAGTAAATTGATTTCCAAAGTTCTTTTGGGATTCTTGGACCACTAATACTGCCTGTGCAGAGAGAGAATTAAGCTTTTTGTCCAGAGATGAACACTCTATGAGTCAAGAGCTTTCCCTTTCTACAACTGAAGCACACCAGATGCTTTTTTGCCATCCTATGAAGCACCAAGTACTTGCCATTGCCGAGGGTGAAATTTGAGGCCCCGTGCCCTACCTGCCGTGTTATATTCTGGAATAGAAATGCAGAAAATATCAGCAAAGCTCTACCTAGGGCTGCATGACCCAGCAGTCACCAGTTTGGGCAGGCTGAAACCCAGCCGTTGGTGCCAGCTCACTGCAGACATTGCCATTACAGACAACATGGTGGGATTGAGGGAGGCTACTAACTTTCCTGTTCTCTCTGAAACATCTGAATTCCAAACTGTTTTAATTTATTATAGATGATGCATTTTTTTTTTGCTTTTTACACATGGGACTTACTTGTGATTCCCTTTAACATCTATATTGAGCTGTGAGTAAAGTCAATTTTTGTCTGTGCTTGAAAATACTGCTGTATTCAGAATTGTTAGAGATAATGGATACACAGTGGGGCATTTACAAAAGTGTTACCAGTGCGAATAGCGTAATCTGGACAATGCGGTGTTGGACGGCAATTGCCATTTCCGGGGCTGTTTTGAATTACAGCTCTAATAAACAGCCACTCTCCACATCCCGAACTGGAAGCCAAAGAGATCACCCACCCAAGCAGCCGCCCCGTCAGTGAAGCAGGAGGGGAAGGCTCTGACCAACGGGCTTGGAAACTTTTGGCCAGAAAATCTTTGGTGGCCTGGGATCGGTGCCACAAAATCTGCGGTCCCATTGCTATGCACCAGCCTTCCAGTCCTGCGCAAGGTGCAAGCCATGCAAAGTGGGAACCACAGTTCTTATGTTCTCTGGAATTAATTGTCAACCTTTTTTGTGAATCCAGGACTATAGAAGTGACCAAATGGGGTGGTGGAAAAGGGGCTGGTGTTTCTTGCCCAGGAATCAAGTGTTCTGATTTCCTATAAAGCTCACGTAGTTTTGCCAAAGGCAAAATTGCTGGCAACTCACAGAGGCTTGAGAAGGTTTATGAACAGCAGAACTGCATCTCAAAGGAGGTGCAGTTTATACTATACAATTTATACTATGAGTTATTTTGATTGGTAATGTTCTATATTTTTTCCTATGATTTACACTTCTTAAGGAAGAGAACTAATCATACAACAAATGACATGGCACCAGCCTTTTTTTCTGCTGGAGATTGCAGTACTCTGCAGGTGACCAACTGCTTCATGATCTGGGAACATCTTAGAGTGACAGCCAAAGGAAGTCAAGAACTGGTTTTTGCATGCACAGGGATGACAGCCACGAGCAGAAGGCCACAAAGAGGTGAAGAGGACTTAGGTCCTAACTTGAGGCAGGGAAAATGGACTAGAGGAGTCTGCGAGAAAGCCTTTCAGTTCCTGCAGGGCTTGGGCCCTTGACTCCAGGCGGGTAGAAATGGAGAGCGGGTTTGTGAGCAGCGCTGCATCCTGATGGCTCAGGCACCTGGGACTGATGATTCAGTGACAAGGGAACAAAGCAGCTCTGGAGCATGTAATGACCCCAGTCCTTCATAACTCTAACTTGCATCAAACTAGAGTCAAGAAGTTACTTCAGTTAACCTGGGAAATACATGCATGCAATAGTTCTGACTTCCAAAATCATGACCTGGGGCGAACCTCCTGTTTTATTAATAGCTGTGCAAATTATCAAGAAGACACCGAAGACCTCCTTGCCCATGTGGAAAAGCAACTGCAGGCAATTTCAGAGAGCCTGCCCACTGGCCAGCCACCGGTCCCTAGGCCAGGCCTTGAGGGTTTCACACCTTTGCTCCCTGGGAAGCTGGAAGTTGTCAGGAGGGCGATTTCTGCCAGGGGGTTGTCCCGTGAAGCCCCTCCTCACAGCCACTGTTTACCCCCCGCAGCCACTGACACACAACACAGGGCACTGTCGAGATCCCCCCCAGCAGGGAAGCCGTCCAGGAAGCAAACACCGCTTCGAGTACAATTAAAAACAATTCAACATGAAATAATTTAAAAAACCTTTTTATTTAGACAAACACAAGAAGAGCTAGATAGGATTTATGAGCTAAGTTTTTTGGTTGGAGAGCCAATGTGTACTTTAAAGCATCGTAAGAGACCGAGGGGATACAGTCTTGAGCAGCGTGTTGTAATAATTTGTGAAACTGCATGAGACAGATATATATTGTTTTTTAAACCAATTACTTCCCGTCCATTCAGGGACGGATAAGCCCCCAGCTAAAATTCCTTTTCATTCCGGTGCTTGTAACGATGAAGATGAAATGTGATTTTCCTTTCTAACAAATGCTCCAAAAAGCAAAAAAAAAAAAAGCATGTGTTTCTCTCTTATGGAAAATAGGTCTCGGCGTGCTGGAAATTCAGTGTTTTACTTATTTTCTACCATAAATGCCCCATTTTTAAAGCAATGAATAATGTAATCATTTTCTCTGATTTATGTTTTCTTTTCTGCCTCATTTGGCGCTAATGCTGTGTTACTACAAGAACAACTGTTCTCTGCGAAAAGAATGATCTTTAGACATCTCATCCAAAACCTTTGAAGTCACTGGGGATGAGCTGGAAAGAAATGCAGAGGAGGCAGTGGACATTAGCAGCGACTGAATACTTTCCCACTGACCAGGTAGATTTTCTGCTCGTCGCCCGATGGCACGGAGCTGCAGTTCCCTACACCTTCTCGGACAAAAACTCTCTTCCAGGTTGGATACCTGGCGGTTTTCAGGTCAGAAGTCAGAAATGATAATAAAACGTGGGTCAAACAGGGCACAAGCGAGTCCCACGAGCAAAAGGAGGGCCTTGGGGACATCCTCACCGGCGAGCATCCCTGGGATGTGAATGGGCGGCGTGGACCAACCCCCGGATAACTGCAGCGGTTAACGAGCGCTCCCGAGCTCTCCAGGTCTGAGACATGTGCTGGCAAGCCAAACGGCAACGAGGAGTGTTTTAAAAAGCAACTCGGAGAAGAATCTGGAGGGAATTAGTGTCAGGCATGTGTAAAGAGGGTTACTCTTCCCATCTCCAGCGCCTGTAATTACATCTCAAAACGTGCTAATAAAATCCAGTGGTTTTTTTTTTTTTTTTCTTTTTTTCTCCAAGTATGTACCTTAAACATGCTGCTGTGACGACTAGGGGGAAAAAAAAAAAAAAAAAACCAAACCAAACCAAAAACCACCTTACACTTCAAATCGCCATGCAACCACCGGGAGCGAAGCCGTTGGGCGGGACCGAGGGCCGAGACCCCCCGGCCCCGCCGCCCCCCCGCCCCGGCCCGGCTCAGAGGTGCGGGGCGTAGAAGGGGCCGAGGTACGCGGGGCCCAGGAAGGGCCCGAAGGCTCCGCCGCCCAGCGGGAAGGGGGCGGCCGGCGGGACCAGGAGGTTGGCGGCGGTGTAGGAGGGGAAAGTCTGAAAGGGGAGAGCGCCGGGAGCCGGTGGGCTGGGGCTGCCGCCGCCCCCCGCCGCCACCGCCGCCGCCGCCGCGGGGGAAGCTGCGGGGGCCGCCCCGTCGGTTCCCGGGTGTTGCTTCTTCCACTTGGTGCGTCGGTTCTGGAACCAAATCTTCACCTGCGTCTCGGTGAGGCTGAGGGAGAGGGCCAGGCTGAGGCGCTCGCAGACCGACAGGTACCGGGTGGCTCGGAACTTGTTCTCCAGGGCCACCAGCTGCTCGTAGGTGAACGCCGTCCGCGCCCGCCGCGGTTTGCCGCACCCCGCCTCCGCCCGCCGCCGCCGGCCGCCCCGCGGCGAGCCCGGCTCCTCCGGAACGGGCTGGGGGGCGGCGGGCTGGGTCCCGGACCCGCTCCCGGTGCCGTCCCCGGGAGGACCCGCCTCGTCAGGCTCCTGCCCCGCTGCCTCGGCGCCGCTCTCCGCCGGGGAGTGCGCATCTGAGGGGAGATGGCGGGGCTCGTCAGGGGGACACGGCGGGGGGGCGGCCGCGCATCCTCCTCCCGCCCCTCGCCCTGCCGCTCGCCACCCCTCGAAACCCTGCTCTTCTTCTCCATCACCCCTTGAAACCCGGCTTTTTTTCTTCATCACCCCTCGAAACCCGGGTTTTCTTCTCCATCACCCCTCGAAACCCCGCTCTCTTCTCCATCACCCCTTGAAACCTGGCTCTTCTTCTCCATCGCCCCTCGAAACCCGGCTCTTCTTCTCCATCACCTCCCCTCCCTCACCCCTCCCAAAAACGAGATAGAATGAGGGCAATTGTTTAAAATAAAGGACCCGTCGTGCGAGAGCCCCTCCGCGCTCCCCGCTGTGCCATCGCATCCGCGGCGAGGGGGGGGGGTGGTTGAAAGGGGGTGAGGCGTCGATATGGATTTCTTACCAATTAAAAAAGAAGTTATTAAAGTCCCCTTCTGAAGCGAAATAAATCCCCTCCCCCTCCACCATCCCCTCCACCCCCAGCCCCGCCACCCCCCATCCCCGCGCTAATGGAGTTTCAGATTTGCGAGGGCCAGATCGATAGATGTCATCTATTAAAGGTAAGTTTTAATCGAACAATATTAGGATCAGGCCGGGGGAAGGAGGTTTGAAGTGGGCACCTGCAAGCTGCGGGCAGGAGATAGGCGGGAGTCGGTAATAGGATATCGATCAACGGCAGCTAAGGCATCCTCCGGTGGGGACGGGCTGAGCAATTACCCGGTCAGGGCCGACCGGGGGGCCGGGGGCGGCCGATCCCTCCCTCCCCCGGGCGGAAAAAAAATCCCCCGTGGGCTGGATCCCTGGCTGGAGCCGCCGGGATCCGGGCTGGAGCGGCAGCACGCCCGGGGATGCCCCGTCCTCCTCGGGCGCGGAGGATGCTCCGCACACCGGGGCGGGCGGGGGGGCGGGGGGGGGACGACGGGACACCGAGAACTTTTCCCTTTGCATCACCGAGATTTAAAATACGGCTCCAGCTCCCCCTCACACACACACACACACACTCCCGTCCCCTCCCCGTTCCCCCGCGATGCCCGTTCCATCTTCCTGCGGGAGCCCCGCACCGGGAGCGCACCCCGCCGGGCTCGGGGGGCCGGGGGTCCCCCTCCACCGGCGCCTCCTCCACCTGCTCGCCCCGCCAGCGCCGGCCGGAGAAAACTCGAGCGCGTTCCTACCATGTGCCTCTAGTTTATTCCTCCCGCTGCCGGGAGCAGCAGCGTCTTTTCCTACTTCAACTCTTCCCAAACTTTTCTCCCGCTCGCCCGAGCGGGGGGCGCTGCCCCGGCTCCCCCCGGCCGCTTCGCGTCTCCTGCTGAATTTCTGGGGATCCAGGATGTCTAAGATGGAGAAGGAGATTTTATGATGGATGGGGGCCGCCTTGGCCCCGCTGTCCGGGCATTCCGGCATTCCCCAAACCCCCCCCGCAACAAGCCCTCCGCGCTTTCCCGGGGAGACCTGCTGGCTCCCAGCGCGGAGCCGGCGGAGGGCTGCGCCGGGCGCGGAGCCGGGCCGCTCTCCCGAGCCTCACGGCGCGGAGTGAGCGGCGGGGAGGAGGGTCGGGCGGGGAGGGCGGAGGGGCCGGCGGCGGGGTGGGGGCAGAGGAGGGGGCAGCGCAGCCATTGGCACGCCGCCCCCGCGCCCCCCTCCCCTCCTCGTTGGCTCCCTCCATCCCTCCATCCTTCCATCCCTCCATCCTTCCACCCCTCCATCCCAACCTCCCGCCGACGGGGTTTTCCCGTTACCAGCCCCGGGATGGGTGGGGGGGTGCGCGGTGAGGTGGGCTGGGGTCGGTCCGGAGCCCTGGCACCCAGACCCTCAAGGATGCGACCGCACATGGCAGCTTCTGTCCCCCGGGGTCCAGAGAGCCCCCGCCTGCCTCTGTCCCTCCGCTTACCCACCTGCAGCCCCGCCGGGGTGGGTGGTGGTCCAGCGGGGCCAGGCTGGTGTCTTAGAGGGACTCGGGGAGGAGAGGGGGGCTCCCGCATCCCTCTGCTGCACCGAGCAGGCTTGAAGCGCTGCCTCTGCCAGATGTGAAACCGCCCCGTGGTCCTCGGGGAGAAATCAGCAGCTTCTCGTTTTGGGGCAGCTCAGAGTCGATCTGGTTCAGGCTCTGGGCCGAGGGCTGGGTCCTAACTCCTGCAATTCACTCGTGGTGTTCACACCGTTCCCGGTTAATAGGCAGGGAAACTGAGGCACGGCTGCGCTGGGGGAGTACCTGCCCTACTGAGCAGCCCCCGATGAACCCTCTTTGCCCGGAGTGGCAATGCCTCCTTGTCTGTTCATACCTGTAACTGGGACAGGGTAGGCAACAGCAGGTGAAACCTCTCCAGCCTGCACCAGTCCCGTGACCACACCACTCCCAGCCAGTTGTGATTATTAAAAACTCGTAGCAATGGGTTTCTGCACATCTGTACCTATTCAGGGGGAAGCTTTCCCCTCTTCTGCAGTTCTGTGTTTGTTGGTGCTGCAAATCAGGGCGAGGTGTAAATGTAAATTCCTGGGTGGGAATCTGCTACTCCACCTGCTTTTTATTCCTGGGAAGTTTAAATTCCTATTCCTTTTCATTCTAGGAAGAGGTGCAGACCACAGCCCCCTCCTCTTTACAGCTGTCTCAGCCTCAGCAGAATTGGGCTTTCTGTTTGCCGTTGCAAAGGTATAGGCTTTAAGATAACGGGAGAGCAGGAAGATGAGATGAAGATGTGCAGGGCGATGTGATTACAGGTAATTGTTAGTGTTAATTATGTGGTGGCAGCATCCAAGAGCCCATTTGGCACTGGCCTGTGGATACCGCACACGTGTGGAAGAGAAGGGAGCTCTGTCCTGAGAAGTTCACACACTAGAGCTACAGACCAATAAAGCTTAGTTTTGGGGATGCTCCCTGCATGAAAATGAAGGCGGTGGGAACTAGAAGACACTGCCGTGTGCTCCTCAAGTACTGCTTGTGTATTTAAAGTTCCTTGAAGTGCAGAAGAAGGAAGGGGAGAGGAGCAGTTACGGGCGCTTGACAGCCTGCTTCAGAAGTGAGATCAAATAAAAAAAAATGGAGATGATGGAAAATGGCTATATCCTATTAATGTTTTTGAAACACGATTCTTTTTGTGGTGCAACATTAGTTTCAAACTACATGGAAAAATCATAACTTTTGTCATACGGTAATTAAGTACATGGCTCACTATTTTAAGAATGCTCACAAGCCTTGGCAGTGCCAGAGATTTTTTATGTTTCAAAGACAAAAAAATATCTATCTGATCTACGTGAGACTCCAAATACTTCTGTTTGAGTTGTTGTGTCTGCAGGAGCCGAGAAGGTAAAGTGTAGCGCTGAGATTAATTAGTGAACTAGCAAAATCTTCGAATATCATGGGTTTCACACGTGTGTGCGCACGGAGCCACAGACAGACACGCGTGTAGGAAGGGACACACGGCAAGGCACGCGCTCATGGATTGGATTTAGCAGTCTGTTTGAAGTTGGTCCGTTTCCCAGCCTGAGCATTATCATTCAGCCCGAGTGCTGTCTTTAAATTGCTTTGATGCGAGGTGGGTTTCAACCCTGACCTGTCCTGACGGCAAGTGATGGCTGTAACAAGCTGCGGATCAATATTCATAGCGGGTGTCCTGGGCTGATAACACTGTCCAAGACAATGTTCACTATCGGTGGAGACAGCTGAGATATTGCGCCATTAGTGATGTTGTTTTAAATAACCTGATCCATTTCTGGGTCTATTTAATGAATTTCACAGTTTAGATACTATCTTTAAGGAGAAGCCAGAGGCTGTTCCGGAAACGGTGATGCAAATCAATGCTGCCAAGGCTCCTCTGCTTTTCTTAAAACAAAGTGGACTGTAATTCCACCGCAGCTCCTTAAATATTCTGGGAGTCGTGGCACATTATTGATAGTATTAGCAGTGCGAAAGCATTCTGACTTTATCAAGGGAGAAAACAGCATTATCTGTAAAGCTGGAACACTGTTGATAAAATCTTATCCGTGATTGTAAAACGCAGGGGATCAGTTCGGTTCTTTATATGACAAGCCAGTGACTTTTTTCTCGCTTGACTTTAGGAAGCTCTGGGCATGTATGAGAAGATACCATCGAGGCAGGACACGGCCCCGTCGGCCTTTCGGCTGAGCTGGCGTGGGGCTCGTCAGGCTCCTGCTGCCCTGTGGATCAGTGCCTCATTCCCCAGGGGCCAAATCCTGGCCCACTTCAGTTCCTGCAGACACACGGAGGCACCCAGGGTGGTACAGGGTGTGATGGAATGGAATGGAATGGAATGGAATGGAATGGAATGGAATAGAATAGAATAGGTTTGGGTGGGAAAGGACCTTTAAAAGACCATCTAGTCCAACCCCGGTGCCATCAGCAGGGACATCTTTGCCTAGACCAGGCTGCTCAGAGCCCCATCCAACCTGACCGGGAATGTTTCCAGGGATGGGGCATCTGCCACCTCTCACCACCCTCAGCATAAAAAAATGTCTTCCTCACGTGTGTATTCCTCACACGCTGCCTTTACTTTCCACAGTGTCTGACTCAGGTGATGTGTATATTTCAGAGGATGGATTTTTTTTTTTTTCCCCAGGGACGTGATGTCTGAGGGAGTTTATCGTGAAACAAGGAACGAGTCCCAGCACCCCCTGACTCTCTGGGCTGCTCTTTTGTTGCCGCTGCTGTTTGCTGGCTCGTTCGCTGGGCTGTTGGCAGCCGGCAGCCCGGAGGCAGATGCCACTCACTGTACCTGTGAGGAGCAGTCGTCTGGGCGTGTGGATGGAGACAGTAGGCACTTGCCATGCTGTAGAGGTTCATACAATCATAGAACGGTTTGGGTTGGAAGCGACCTTGAAGATTATCCAATTCCAACCCCCCCTGCCCTGGGCAGGGACACCTCCCACCAGACCAGGTTGCTCCAAGCCCCATCCAGCCTGGCCTTGAACCCCTCCAGGGATGGGGCAGCCACAGCTTCTCTGGGCAACCTGGGCCAGGCTCTCGACACCCTCAGAGTGAAAAATTTCCCCCTTATATCTAATCTAAATCCTCCCTCTTTTAGTTTAAAGCCATCACCCCTCATCCCACCGCAACAGACCCTGCTAAAAACTCCCCCCCCATCTCTCCTGGAGCCCCTTTAGGGACTGGAAGGGGCTCTAAGGTCTCCCTGGAGCCTTCTCTTCTCCAGGCTGAACACCCTCAACTCTCTCAGCCTGTTCTCACAACAGAGGGGCTCCAGCCTCAGGTGTTTGTTGTTTTTTGTTTTGGTTTTTTTTTTAAATTAATAATTGCAATGAGAGGCGGGGCCGAGGCGGGGCCCATCCGCCCCTCCCCTCCTCGGACTACATTTCCCAGCAGCGCCCGCGGCCCGGCCTGGCTCGGCGAGGAGGAGGGGGAGAGATGGCGGCCTGGGCGCGGGCGGTGCGGGGGCTGCTGCTGGATGTCAGCGGGGTCCTCTACGACAGCGGCGGCGACGGCGGGGTGCCCATCGCCGGTTCGGTGGAGGCGGTGCGCAGGTGGGTGCAGGCGGCTCGGCCGGGCACGGTACGGTACGGCCTGGGCCCACCCCGCTGAGGGAGGAGGAGGAGGAGGAGGCCGAGGCGGGGCCGGCGGCCTGAGGGCGTGGGGAGGCCGTGGGGGCTTGGAACCCCAAAAGGTTCAGTGTGGGCTTTGGAGCTACCCCCAAAGGCCATCGGGGTTTAAAAACCACCTTGACTGCGCAGCTCCCCCCCCCTCTCCATTTGCAGTATAAAGTTGAGTGGGATGGGGACCGCAAAAGCGAACGTTTTGGTGCACGTTGGTGTTCTTTAGGTGTATTTAAGCATTAAGAGTGTCCTGTGGATCTGCTGGCCCTGGCAGATCCCATCCCGCTTGGTTTTGGTTTGACTGTTGTAGCACCTGTAGCAGGAGCAGCCAGTATGTAGGAGTTCTGGTATGTCCCCCCATTAATCATTTAAAAAAATACCAGCTGCACTGGTATGGGGCTTCTGTAAATTGGTTGGCTTTGCCGGCAAATTAGCTGGGACTTCTTAAAGAGAAGTTGCAACCCAGCAGAAACGGAGGATTTCAGCCCTGCAGTTAATGATTGCCCGGCTTGTAAAGTGACTCAAAGGCAAAGCTCTGTGGCAAGTTGCTGCCCAGTGCCCACAGGTAGTGAACTCCCTCGCTTTTCACTGGGCAGTGTAATCCAGTTAACACAAGCTGAGTAATCACTGCTAAACAGGAGCTGATTTAATTTATTTAAATTCACTACCTTTAATTAATTTGTTTGATTTGCCAGCATGTCTGTATTGGCCCTGCTTGACCAGAGGAGCAGGATGAGGCCGGAGGAGAGCAATGGCCACAGGGCCATCTTTGTTTAATGACATGTATTGATTTGTGGCTCTGTCCTGCTGGAGGAGGTCATGGGTTTCCAGAAGAGCCTTTTGGCTCTATGTGGTGTTTCACTGATCCGCTGCAGAAAATCCAGATCCATTTCATGTGGTGAGTGCTGCTGCGTGTACTCCACTTGAAATGTTATAAATGTCGAAATACTGAGCTGGCGTGAAACATTGAGAGCCTTTTTGGCCAGTGCCTCTGAGGCCACCCAGCACAGACAGTTGTGGTGAGTGCTTTATCAAGCGGGGAAGTACACAGGAAGAAATATTGAAATCACTAAAATCAATCATATGAGTGCAGCTAAATACGTGCCTAAATGTTGGTGGAAACACCACGGAAAAGGCAGAACTGGAGAGCAGGTGCACTCGTAATAAAATAAGTCTTTGCTGCTTTTGTGTGGTTTTTTTTTTTTCTTAATGATGTCTTTGTTCATGTTTCTTGAAATACATGTAGCGAGCACATAAAGTATCATTGGATAAATCTTTTGTTCTCATCTGCAGGATCAGAGCTTCCAGTGTTGTCAGAAAGCAGTGTTTGAAGTGAGTTTAAGGCTTATTGAGGTTCTTGGCCTGTTCGTGGTGCTCAGCTGGCCCCAGCCAGCAAGAGGGAGCCGCAGGTGCCAGGACAGCTGACAGGAGAGCAGCACTCCGACAGAATTTGGTGAAATGAGGCAGAGGGAAAAGTTGCTTTTATAAAGACATTGTGTTAAAATCCTGTGGCACGTGGGTTTTCCATGGGATCATGTATGACTTCTGTTCCCATCACTCTGTCTTTATGGAATATTTCGGTGTGGTTTCTGTTCTCGTGCCTTTCCGTAGCTATGCTACAGGCTCAGGATTCAAGAGCTTTCCTAAGAGAAAAGGTTTGTAGCAAGAAAAAGCCTTCATTTTCTCCTTGGTGTGTAGAGCAGCCTGTTTTCTGACCGCAGAGGGGCAGGCACTGCCAGGATTAAACTTCCCTGGGTTTTCTTCTTGTCTCGCTCAAATCCTCCTGGTGATATTGCTTCCCAGTGAGGCTGGGGCTGATGCCTGTGCTAGCTGGTCTGTTGGTGAAGAAGAGTCTTCTGCTCCCCATCTTCCAGGAGAACACGCCTTACCACCCTCCTCTCTTTTCTTGACAACTGGCACTTTCTGCTGAGATGGTCACATACACCAAATTTGTGCCGTGCGTGTCACAGGGCAGCCCAGATTGTAGCTGAGGCCTCCAAGCATGGCCAAACCAAACATAAATAACAACAATGACATAATTACTGTCAGAAATCAAATAATTCCTTCAAAAATTGGGACGTACTCAATAGTATCTGCATCGCAGTTCACCAGATGGTTTTGACATACTGTTTTTTCCCTCCTAGGTTTTTAAACTTTATTTTCCATTGAGTTGCAGGCTCTTATTAAATAGCTTTTGTCACTGCATTTGCAGAAAACTCCCATGTGGAGGCAACGTAAACTGCAATTCAACTTATGGCAATGTCAGAAATATGCTGATGAAACAACAGTAAAACTCCGGCCTTGGGCTAAATGTAAGATATTCCAGGCTTTCTCTTGAAATATTGGATATGTCCATGGGGCTTCTCTGCAGCTCTGTGCACGAGGCTTGTGTCATTGTGAGTGTGCTGGGAACATGATGGTTGTTTTTAGCATATGTGGGCTCCGAGGAGTTTCACGTCAATCAGCAATGGAGGAACGGTGGTCATAGCGGTGGAAATTGGGGACAGCAGAAGTGAGTATGGAAAAGTGCCAGGAAGGGGAAAAAAAACTAACCCAACACATTGTGTTCAGGTCATTCAATGTAAGTGGTTAAGAATAATCATTTTCCTTGGGTAAAGTCAAGTAGCCTTATTTATCTGCCTATTAGGTTGGTAATTGTTCTAGCTAACACCATTTAAAATCTTTATTGACTCATTATCCTATTGCCAGTTGGTCATTAATATTTGTGTCTGCGTCATAGTACAGCTCGGTGGTTTCAAGCAGATGGGTTAAAGCTAAAAGCAGCTCCTTTTTTAATTAATTCGTTTTTGTATCAATTAAAGAATCATAATTGCAGATAGCTGGGAACTTTATAACTAATTCAAATTTATATGCTCTTTTGCTAAAAGAGATGTCTAAAATCTCTGAGTGCTTATATATGTCCCATAAGAGTCTTACATACCATACTACAGATACGAACTCTCATAATGACAGCTGACCTCTTCTCTTCAGATTGTCTTGCTACATCATCTCCTAAACCATTAACAGCAATTAACGCTGTGTAACAATACATAGTACACACCAATAAAAATCATAAGTAAACAGTTTCATTTGCTGTTGGTTTTATATGACTGAAGCCATTTTGACTCCTCTAAAACTATATTTGTTTCGTTATTTTGGTTGTTTTCACCCAAATTCTGTGATGCTGTTATTTCAGTTATTTGAGAGAGCAGCAATGTAATTTCTGCCAGCAGAATTTGGCCCATTTTGTACTTATGATGCCTACGGGGGGGCGGTTCTGTCTTGTTTGTTTGTTTTTAGGTAGTAGGACAATCATATGGAGGGGAAAAATAAGCAAAGCTGATGGACACTGAAACATCCTGAAAAAGGTGACATTCAGTTACACACTTCCCTGTGCTGTAGAGACAAGGGTCAGTAGTCACTCTCCAAGTTGATATAACTTGTGATGAAGTTATAACTGGGAAGTTAAAACTGGGAATGTTTTATTTAAAGCTAATGTACCTGCATCTCTGATAAGTCTTACCTGTGAAATATCTTAGGGTTCAGCGTGCACTGAAAGGGAATTGGAGGCAGAAAGGATGAAGCACAGAAGTATGTGTTGCACAGAGCAGACCTCCTTCTGCGCCATAGGAATGATAAGGTGAATCCGAATCCTTCTTGTTGCTTGGCCAGGCTGTGGTAGATGGGCATCCGTGTGCCTGAGGGCATTGGCACCCCTGGTTTAACCCACAGCCAGGGTGCCAGGAATGTCCTTAAATCCACCAGTGACTGTTATTGTTAACTTTAGGTGGATATATTGGAGTGGTGGGTGACTAGAAAATCCAAAAGCAGCTTGATAAGATAGTTTGGCCGTTTAAAACTTTTAACCCATGATGTTTCTTGATTGTTTAGTTTACTGTGGCATAAGTTTGTTGTTGTTTTTAAAAAAATCCTTATAACAGAGTCAAGAAAAACACATCTCTTCTGAGTGTGTATGGTTAACTGGCAGATGCCGCGGAGCAGATCAGAAGGCCCATGGACAAGATCAGAAAACCCATCGGTGACTTAAAGGCTTCTCCTGGAGCCAGCCTTAACAGTGCCTCTGTACTGTGCTCTTATTGTCTTAATTGATTTACACAGCGTTGACACGAGGTGAGCTATTCGCTTTTTATCTTACAAATAGCAGGGAGCTGGTCTCTTACAAGACAGAAGGTGGTTAAACACCCATAAAAGATGCTCAGCCTGTGCTCTGTTATTTGCATTTACAGCCCTGTGCTGATAGCGTGCCCATTAGCATATCCATATGAAAAGCACACAGTAGTTGGACATTTACAACATCCTGTTGTTTGGCCAGTATAGCGCATCTGTTGGCACAACTTTCTACAGAGTTCTTGAAAAGAGCAACGGAAATCTGGGGAGCAAGGAGGCTGTGGAGCAGCTGGACAGTCGTGTTAAAACAAAATACCTGGAGAGTCTAACAAGGCGAAGATTGCGAGGAGAATAAGCGGAACTGGAACTGTAAAGCAATTCAGCGTGAGGGGGTTCACGTGGGACAGTTGGGAGTTTACAAAGAGCTGTCTGAAAGTGTGTGTGTGCAACGAGGAATAGGAAATCTTTGTTACAGAAGATAACTGAAGCCTGGCTTAGCACAGGCTGTGCAGAGTTTCAAGGCTTGCTATGCCTTCAGGACGTGCAGTAGCGAAAGAGCTGTTACTCCTAGAAAGAGACTTTCAAATAAACTGTACAAACTTTTGTGTAAATATCTGTTCATGTGACTTTGCGTTTGACTCTTTGCACTTTGTGTCCATGGATCTCAAAGAAGGGTAGTGTGGTGTCACCTGCGCTTGCTGGAGCAGCAGGGACACAGAAAGACGAAGCAGTTCTGTATAGTCATGTAGCTGTTCACCAGCAGAGCCAGAAAGAGATCCAGGAATTGATCCTCAGAGGGTGTGAAGTTGTCACAGCTCCACTGTGGTGTCACAGTAGCTACAGCCTCAGTTTTCCGAGAGCAGTCAACCTTCCTAACCCATATTTGCTTTCCTAAACAGCAATGTCCACTGTTATTTTAAAAAAGATCTCTGTCCCTGAAGTTGTGGGTACTCCAAGTGCTGTCTACACAAATTGTATGAGCAAATGCTTACACTTCTGTAATTTAAACCTAAATAACCTAAAGGTTATTAAATAACCTAAGGGTTATTTAGGCCTTTAGGGTCTTGAGCTACTTACTGTCTATTGGCACAATTATGTGCTGTACAAATATTTACCAATAAAGAAAAATAGAAGATACTACAGTGATACCTAATGGTATTGTTTGTCTGCTGCCTTGTATGAACACTGATAAATCCCTGAAGTGGGTGAGCAGCACACTGCCTTGTTCTGTGCTTTAGAACTTGAGGTTTGTCTCAGTTTACTGCTACAGTAGTAATTTCTTCCTCCCCCCCCCCATCTTTCGTATTTGGTGAACTCAGCCTGGAATCTTAGAATCGCTTCTTTGCATCTCCTCAGTTGTATTACCGTTCAGATTCCGTGCTGTCTCTGCAAGTGATGTGCTTGCTGTAGCTGTTGATCACATCCAGATGAAAATGATACTAAGTTTGTTGGAAACCAGCTTGGTTTTTGAGCTAGTGCAATGAAATACTCTGGTACTTCCTCAAGTAGGTAAGCAGAGCATGTGAGAGTGAATTCTTTCTCTGTAAAATAAGCTAGACGAAACGTTTTGGTAATTTACTTTCTTTTTCTGAGAAACAATTCATTATTTACAAACAGGTGCTGTTTGTATACAGAGTAAGAATTTGACAGTAACAAAGATAACTTGGTTTTACTGAAATTTAAATGGAATAATTAGTAGCTTCAGAGGCAGAAACCCCCAACTGCTTTTAGTACAGAATGAAAGGTATGGGAATATGATTTGTTGTATTGTCCATAAAAATGTTTTGCTTAATACAAATAAATACATTCCAGACCCATTCATGCCAACTGAATCCCCAAAGTTCGGATTTTTTTTCTTGATAGTTCCAAAGTGGAGAGTTACCAAGTACTTAAACTCTACCAGAGTTTACTTTTGATCCAGAATACACTCGTATGTTTGACCCATGCTCGATACTGAGTTGGTGCAGTGTTACAATCAGCCGGCCCCTACAAGTCGAGTTGAGGAGCCCTGATTCAGTTCCTGCCGTGTTGTTAAAGTCTGGGATTTCTAAGTATAATACTTTAAACTAATTTGGTAGTCTGCACTGATTAAATGCATCTTGTTACTGAACATAATGGACCAGAAAGATTTCTCTTATAATCTGCTTTGTGCTTCTTTTCTGCAGATTCACTTCAAAAGCATGTATTATTTTTCTATTAAATTCTTAATTCTATATTTCATTGTTGTGGCGTGTTGTTGCCTACAAATCTGTTGTCCACCCTTATGTTCAGGCAGGTGGAATATGATTTATGGTATCGGGTAATTTGGTCAGTATTCCTGGTATCCAGCTGGATTTGGTGCATCAGAGAGAAGGGCAGCTTTTGTGGAGAACTCAGGACAAGACAGATTCTGTGTTTGTTTTGATGTACAGCTTCCAGGACTTCCTCCCTCTGAAGAATTCCAGACTGTTGGAATACCTAAATAAGGGCGTTGGTAGGTTTTTTAAAGTTTACTTTGAACTACAATTTAGTGACTTTTTCAGTTTCTGTTGTCAAACAGTGTCTCAAAGTGGTGTTTCCAGAGTCTTTAGTTTTATAACGGTACTCTTTCCCATTTCACCCTCTCCCACCCTGAAATAACATCAGCCTCTTTCCTTGTGGCTCCTTCGTGTTTGCCGATTAATCTGCCTTCATTTGCCTTCAAACGTAATGCCCTCCTATTTTTTTTAATCCCTTTGGATTCCCTCCAAATTATCCACTTCTATATATAGAGCGAGGTGAGCCATATGGGTCTGGAGAGGAAATTGTGCTCGTGAGATAGCAGATGTAGAGATGAGTTTCAGACACGAGAATCCAAGGGGGAGCGGGGCCAAAAAAGCGCGGTACGTAAGGATTTGTCAGACCAGCCCTGCTCTGTGGAGCAGAAAAGCTGGACCACCAGAGATCGGGAGCTTTAATGAGCTGGGCTGTCCTCGGGACCAATGACAGGACATCAGTGAGTGGCAACAGCAGGAGATCAGGGGACAAAAGTAGCATCAGAGACGTGACAGCGAGATTTAAGCGTGAGGCTGGAAGAAATCAGAGGGACGGGAAGGTTTGAGCCCCGGGATGGAGAAGGACCGACCAGAAAACAAGCCAAGGTGGTTTTGTCACAGGGGTGGGGAGGGTTTCTGATCACTCCTCTGATCTCATCACACCCGCTGAGCAGAACACTGGGAATTTCAGCGTTTCTGTGGAATGGGGAGAGGTTTGTGCTGTTAAAAACTGGCCGAGTGAATGAAGGATGGAGGGAGGCTTTCATGGCTGGCCTCCTTTGGACTTTGGAAATAATGATTTTGCTCGGTGTTATTTTAGAAGTGAAGATGAAAAATGCTTGCTGTTAAAATAGCATGAATGCACATTTGTGGAGAAAGTTTCATCCATTATTGCCACAAATACACTTTTTAGGCAGAGCGAATGTATTCCCCCCACAGCTGGAGCCCAGAAGGGTTTATCGCTCTCATTCTGTGCTCAGCCAGAAAACCCCTTTGCATCCCCTTCTCAGGTGTGTGTCCTGCTCTGGCAGTGGGAGGTTCTCCTGGGAAAAGCCTGCCAGATCAGGCTCTTTGCATTAATTCGTAAACATAACTTAATCTGACACCTTGAGATGTAACCTGTTCACCGCAGGGGCTGGAAGAGGGGTTTTGCCTCCTGTGCGGAGCAGCCTGTGCCCTGTTGGGTGATTTACTCCCCGGCTGTGGCAGCACCAGCCAGGAAGGCTTTTGTGGCCAGTGGAAAAAAGATCCTGTTGCCTGCAAGTTGGCAGTGTCTGAGGGTATGGAAGATTTTGATACCTCCCTTTGCCCTGATTGCTCACCATTTTGTGGTCTGGATGAGATTTTACCCGGTGTTACTGGTCTAGTCCCGATCTCTTGTTCCAAAACTGATCTTAATTGATCATTTTGAGTGTGATTTTTTAGGTGCTGGCTGTTGCACGTCATGCACTGTGGTTCTCCATCAGCCAGGCTAAAGAAGTGATATATATTTCTGCTCTTTTCATACTCTCTTTTGCATTAACCTCGAAACGAGGTGAGTAATTTCTATTTTTGACCATTATGCCTATTTTTTTCTTGACTCAGTTTCATCCCCTCTTCACGGGCGATGTTTTACCTGTAGCACCAGCACCTTGGGCCTTGCAGAGGGCAATAAGCAAATGTTATCCCGGCCAGGTGGAAGGATGGCATTCCTGGGTTTACTTTACTGTTTGGTTGCAATAAATCACTGATACTGTTATTTCCCCGTGTTTTTGAGAGAGTATTAGAATGCTGACAAGTTTACATTGATAATTGTCAGCTGATGCAAGAGTCAAATAGCATAAGTGCTTAGCACACCTTCTTTCTTTGCTTTTAAATAAATTAATTAATTTAAAAATCAGGATAAAAAGCCCGTTCTGGAAATTACATAACCAATGCTCTTCCAGACCCCTCTGAAGTTGCTGTTGGACAAGTCACCAAGCTCAGGCTTGTTGCCTCTGCACAGAACCTGGTGGCCACAGGCAGGGCTCTCCTCTTGTTCCTGGGTTAGCAAAAACCTTCCCAGCAAAAAAAAGTGGCCAAAATCTGAAGTTTAGCCTTATACCGTGTCCTTGGTTGCTTCTGCCATGTGCAGGACAATGTGACCTTAAGGAGTGATGGCTTCCAGCCTAGATCCCGTGGCCATTTCTTTTCCTACCGGTGTCACAACCTTTACATCATCTAAAAGAAGGGATTTTGTGGTTTATATGCCCAAAGGCTGCCCGTAAAGGTTGGCAAGGGCAGTCGGTTAAGTCTGCACAAGGTCAGTCAGGATGTCTAATAATTGTCCTAACACTTTACCTGTTATGGAACAATAATGAGAGTTTTTTTCATTATTTTCGGGTGAGTGAGCCTGGCAGATGCTGACAGCCAGCAGATGTGTAAAGTTCGAGGTGATTTGTAAGGGACCGGCTCATCTGACGCACGGTAATTGCATGGTGGGACATTGTCACTCAGCGTCGTGTCCTGCTCCGGCAGAACGAGGTAAAGGTCAGTTCAAAGAGCTGGCGTAGCGTGAGGGGCTGAAATTAAAAACCTCATTTCCATCTCTACGGGTGCTCACGGCGTGCCCACTTCTGGATTTTTAGGGATAGTTTGGGGCGACTGAGCGGCTGTTTCTGTCTGGGGTGGGTTTAAATCCCTCCTCTGGTAAGGCTTTAGAAAGTCTCCTCACCCACCTGTTGGGTAAGGTGGTGACCCACCGGAGGTGGGTTCCCATCCTCTTATAATTTGGGGCTTGGAAGGTTTTTTTTTTGTGACTTTTTTCCTTTGCTTCAGTGCCCGTTTTGTGCCTTCAGCACGGCGGGGGCTGGCGGCAGGGCCAGCTGGATGGGTGCAATTGGACTTGTCCTCTGCTCCCTGCTGCCCTGCACCCCCTGCCCTCCCCTCCCAGAGGGGCTCCCACACGTTTCTGTTGCCACAGAGCTGCTCGTAGCCGAGTTTGCCCTTTGTGACACCCCAAAAAGGGCTGAAGCTGCTCCCCCTTCACGCCCAGCTCCCCGCGCGTGGGTGAAGTTCAAGTCCCCCCCTTCCTCTCATGGGCATTAGGAATGGTTTCTGCAGTTGTGTTGGAAATGGAGCAGATTCATAGAATCATAGAATCGTCTAGGTTGGAAGAGACCCTTGGGATCATCGAGTCCAACCATCTACCCTACTCTACAAAGTTCTCCCCTACACCATATCCCCCAACACCACATCTAAATGTCCCTTAAGTACATCCAGGGATGATGACTCAACCATCTCCCCGGGCAGCCTATTCCAATGCCTGGCCACTCTTTCTGTGAAAAATTATTTCCTAATGTTCAGTCTAAACCTACCCTGTTGGAGCTTGAAGCCATTCCCTCTCGTTCTGTTGTTAATTACCTGTGAGAAGAGACCAGCACCAGCCTCTCTACAGTGTCCTTTCAAGTAGTTGTAGAGAGTGATGAGGTCTGCCCTCAGCCTCCTCTTCCTCAAACTAAACAGTCCCAGCTCCTTCAATCGCTCTTCATACAATTTATTCTCCAGGCCCTTCACCAGCTTTGTTGCCCTCCTCTGCACCCGCTCCAGCACCTCCAGATCTCTCTTGTATTGAGGTGCCCAAAACTGGACACAACACTCCAGGTGTGGCCTCACCAGTGCTGAGCACAGGGGGACACTCACCTCCTGACTTCTGCTGGTCACATTATTTCTAATACAAGCCAGGAATGGTGAGCCTGCTGATGGCCCCGAATGGGGTGGCCTGGGGATGTCCCCAGCTCCCTGGCCGGTGCAGAGTCCCCGCAGTGTGGAGCACGGCGCTGCCTGTCCCCCTGCTCGGCTCCATCTCTCATGAGGATCGATCGCTGGTGCTCTTGGAGCCTGACTGGGATCTTTGTCACCCCCCCGATGAATGGAAGGTCGGCTGAAACCCTGATTGACTGGGCTTCCTGGGGGCGCCGGCGCTTTGTAATAGAGATGCTGATAAATCCCTAATACGCTGGAGATCTTGATAAAATGTGTCGTGTATTTCATCTGCTGTTGCCTCGTTCTTCTGTACTTGCAGGTCTCTAATCCCTTGCTCTTTATCTCCTGAAAGAGCTTACAAATTTTGCTCTGTATTCTTCTCCTAACGTCCCCACGCTTGCTGGGATGAGAAATTGCAGTAACTTGCTTCGTAAAATGTGAACGCTGGTGGGTGGGTTGGCTCCGCAGCTCGAGGTTTCCCATTAAACTGGCCAGTTCAGCAGTGCCTCCAGTACGGTATTCACAGAATGGTTTGGGTTGGAAGGGACATTAAAGATCATCCAGTTCCACCCGCCTGCCCTGGGCAGGGACACCTCCCACCAGAGCAGGTTGCTCCAAGCCCCATCCAGCCTGGCCTTGAACCCCTCCAGGGATGGGGCAGCCACAGCTTCTCTGGGCAACCTGGGCCAGGCTCTCACCACCCTCACAATCAAGAATTTCTTCCCAATACCTAATCTAAATCTCTCCTCTTTTAGTTTAAAACCATTACTCCTCATCCTATCAGACTATTGACTGTGCAAAGCATCTCCCCTCCCTCAGACAGAGACTTTCAAGGCATCTCTTAGTTCCTCCTGGTGCAAAACCTGACTGTGAAAACGGGAGTTTTGCTGTGAACACGAGTGGAGCCAGCATTTCCCCCACGTAGAGCAGTTGTTAAAAGCTCTCCCTAATTATCTGAGCTCTGAGTTAATAGTTGTTTGCTGATGCGTGCTGGCCTGCAGGCTCATGGTCCCCGTGCTGAGCATCGAGGGATGGATTTGTCCCGGTGAGTGTGGCTGTTGTACAAGGATTTGGGGCAGAGCTAGCAGAGGGTCTTTTCAGAAATGCTAACTTTGAAGGAAAAGCTGGCTTTTCATTGAAAGGATATTTTTGTAGAAATAAGTCTTCTCTGGAGTTCTTGGTGGTTTTCCTTTTTTTTAGTGTTCCAGGATATTTTTGTGAGTCCTTTTTCTGACCGGAGGGCTCCCATTTTCTGACCAGCTTGGTCTAACTCTGTAAATTTCACCCGATCCCAAGCAGTTACTGAGCTCATTTGTTGAGGTGGTAATTGTTGGTGGCCACAGAGGTGTGAAGCGGTCCAGGATGCGTCCAGTCTCCTGCTTTGGTCAAGCCTTTCAGAAGTCTAACTCTGTTTTTCATCTAAAATTCTGAGAAGGAAGTTAAATGTTTAATATAGGGAAAAATGAGTTTTTCTTTCACCAAGTTGACCCATGACGGGGGTTGTTTGTTGGTGCAAGTTGGTGCTTCGTGTTGTTCCTGGATTCATTTTATTGACCTGTAGGAAAAGAAAGAATAGATTCTTATTCAACAAATGTCTGCTTCTGGGCAATCCTGAATCACGGGATTTTTTTTCCCTAAGAGTGTGTGGATAGGATAGGCTTTGCATTTAGACTAAGATTATTTTTTTTCAACCACGGCACACTCTATTAAAGTTTGTTATGTATCCAAATTACACTGCTTTGCTTTTTAACTACAGCTGAAACCGTGTTTCGAATAACAGATGTGGAATACTGTCATCCCTCTGTCACACCGATTGTTCATTGTTCTGAGAAGGTCACATCATAATTCATTAACAATAATTATTCCCTGGGTACACCCTGCACTTCTTCACTCAATTGCTTCATTAACTTGTGAGTGAATCTCACATTCACTGCTCCAATCAATGAAGATATATTTATAATGTACAAGTGGATGCTATTAGTTACAATATATTAACTGCCTAATTTAAAATAGAAAAGCTATCTTTATGAAGGGCAATTAACCACTAAGTGTAATTGATAATTCACATACCTATGATTAGGAAAGACAAATAATAAGAAAGAAATGAATCACTTGCATTATTGAAGAAGACACTGATGCGCAGTTTTAACGAGCAGAAGGGGCTCTCTGAGTCAGGACCAGATTTCTAAGAATCCTTTGGTGGAAAGTTCGTCATCGGATGCGCTGACTCGAGGTAGTTTCAGTATTTACACCAACCAGTCGGGATCATCCTCCCTAGAAAAGGAACTCCCCACGTTTTGTTGTCTTGAGAATCAATGCAGAGGCTTCAATTAGGGCTTTCCTAATAGAAAAGTCCTTTTTCACCCTAACGCAGACAAATGTAATAATACTTTAATATGGATTCGAAAAGCTAGCCCCTAAGTATCTAAACCTATATTAGTTTAGGTCCTCGAAGATTAGTTTGTACAAATTAACACAAAATTGGCCAAAATTAGGCATTTTAATATATTTGAGGAGCTGAGTGGCAGTCCTTCTGGCAAACATTTTTTACAAAAAATGTGGTATATTTTCAGTGTTTCTGATTTGAAGCATTGAAGCACATTGGTACTCCAAATAGCTGACAACTTATCCTTGGAGAAGGTGCCTTTTTGTGACATCCCCGGCAGGTCACCGCAGCTTGGGTGGGGAAACAAAGCCGCTGAGATGCAGAGGACTTGGATGAGTTTGCAGAGCCCTGATCCACAGGAACCATGTCCTTGGCTCTGGGCACTTGGGACCATGTTTTCTTCCCTTCAGAAGCCATTCACCTGCAAACATTTATTAATGAATGGGTTGAAGTACCGTATTTTTCAGGATTACCCACCAAGTAACAGCACAGGTGTTTTATGAGAGATTAAGTGATAAATGTGACTGAAGCAGCCCTAGTTTTGATACAAGCATCGTTGCAACTGTCTGGCCTCTTACCTGGAGTCTGCAGAAGCGCAGAGCCTTGCCTGTTGCCTCCAGCAGATCACGGCAGTGGGTCATCAGTAAGCGGAAAGGAGAAAACCCAAGTTAAAATGCATTAGCATTTCAATTTTAATCAGAAATTTTAATTAATAGCCAGTGGCGTCACACCAGGTACTCCGCTCACGGCTGTGCAGTGCCTTCAGGTTGTCTGTGTTGACATTCGTGAGTGGGTTTAAGGAAAAGGAACTGGATTTTGGAGTTTTTGATGTGTGGAGGGAAGTGCGTGCCCAACAGAGTATGGTACCCTGGGGATGGTGAGCATCACCCATGCTTCTGTGTCCAGCTTAGCTCTCTGCTCCAGAAGGGCAGCCACATGCTATGGCAGGGGCTCTGTAGTGGCCAAAATCAATATTTTAGGTGTGTCTTGGTCACAGTAAGGGATTCTGCTCCTATTCTGGCATTTCCTCTTTGAATTTTTATTGTAATTATCTAATTTAGGTGTGGGACAGCAAAACTGATACTCTTAGCTCCTTTTGTATGTCCGATTAACCTCTCTGCTGCTTTTACTCCACAGGATCAAAGCATCTGGTCTGAAGCTGCGGTTCTGCACTAACGAAACCCAAGCGACCCGGGAGAAGTTTGTGAAGAAGCTCCAGGGCATGGGCTTTGACATCTCCGTGGCCGAAGTGACTGCCCCAGCCCCAGCAGCCTGCCGCATCTTGAAGGAGCGCGGCCTGAGGCCACACTTGCTCGTGCACAACGGTGGGACAACGCTGCAGCAGATGCTGGGACACGCAGGGGGACAGCCCAGAGAGATGTGGGACATTGAGATAGAGCAGTGAAATCCCATAACTCCTGCGGGGAAAAGCTCCCAGTTGTGGTGTGGGTGCTTGGGTTTAATGGGCAACTGAGATTTGGCCACAGGAGCCAAAGAAAGGGTAGGAAATGGTTTATTTTGCTCTTTGTTGTAGGACAGATGAATAACAGGATCCAGACAGGAATAGAGGGGCTTTGAAAAACAGCTTGTTCAGACTTGGATTTCTTTTTTTTTAAATGTGTTGTGTAATGAACGAAGGGAAGCCCAAATCTGGGGGAAATCCATCAGTTCCAATGGGATCTGAAACGTTAAAAGGTTTGTGGATTATTTTTTTTTTACCTTCCTTCTGTAGATCTTGTCCCTGAATTTGCTGAGATTGATAAAGCAAACCCGAACTGCGTGGTTATCGGAGACGCAGCAGAAAACTTCACCTATGCAAACCTTAATGAAGCTTTCCGAGTCCTAATTGGGATGGAGAAGCCTGTTTTGATCTCCCTGGGCAGAGGGTGAGTTAAGCACTGTTTCCTTCCTCAAGTCTCTACATTTTTTTAATTCCCCTCAGTGCCTTTGTACTTAATGGAGGCCAGATGTCGGTGTGGGTGTTCACACTGCCAACTTTTAAGCAGTTCATCTTTGTTTCTGGACTGGGAGGCTGATCTACTCAGGTATCTGTTAATAAAGGATCCTGAGTGGGTAATTAGTCACCGAACTTGGTCTCCTGTCCCGAGTCACTTACTTGGAGTCTTTCCAGGAGCGTGAGGGAAAACTGAGGTGATTACAGTGAAGTAGGTCTCCAACAGGAGGTGGTGTGGGTGCTCCCCAGGGGCTACAGTCCAGCCCTTTGCTGACGCAGGGTTGCAGAGAGCACTGGAAGTCACTGAACTTGCCACTCCAAATCCTCCCGTCGACTTTGAAAACACTCGTCAGAAGGGTCTCTGTGGTGCTACAGCGCTGGGTGAAGCATCCCTTTAATTTCAGCTGTTGGTGGTCTTTTTTGCTGTAGGCAGTGCTGAGGAAGCAGTTGTGTGAGCGTTTCATCGGGTGCTGGAGGGTGAGAAATGTCCCCGCTCCTCTGAGGAGGGGTCGTAGCATCGTTTAGAGACCCTGGTGTATGAGCTCAGCAAACACCAGCCTCCCACTCCTCAAAGTCAGCCTTCAAGAGCGAGATAGACCTTGATGAAACAACCCACATCTTTGCAGGAGGCGGTGAGAGGGTTAAATAGCTGTAGTTTTGTAAGCCACTAGAAAAGGGACATTTCTTGCTTGAAGAGCAGGTCTGAGAGCCTCTTCAAAACCCTGTGGAAATTGTGGAGAGTTTGGGTTTTGATGTTTGCAACCCCCAAGTGAATGAGTATTGCAAGAGGCTGGTAGGATTATGGGCACTGCTTATCTTTTTGTCTTTGCCTTTGCGAGATCTCAGAGATGAGAAGTGTTGGTTCAACTGCTGCCTGTAGCTATGTGTTCCTGTCTGAATTGGAAATTAATTATTTTAATAGTGAAAGAAACCCAAAACAAACAAGAAAAATCCAACAGGCCATGCTTGGGTAAAAGTGTGGGTTTGTGATGAAGTTTGATCTTCCAGCATCCTGAAGTTACTAATGGTGAGAAGGATCAGGTGGTCCCAAAATTCTCTTTTAGCCACCAGTCAGCTGGGTTTCTGCTTCCAGGTTCGAATCCTGCCCATTTTTGTAGTGGTTGAGGTGTGGTACTGGATGTGGCTAATGGCCCATGTGACATACATCACTCTTTGGTGTTGAAGGGGTACTTCAAGATGCCAAACTCCAGCCAAACTGTGTTGGAGGTGGGAGTAGATGTTCCTCTAGCTGAGAGTAAAGTGTGGTGGCCAAGAAGACCTAAGGGTAGATCTCAAGGATAAATGGCTGGACTGGTGAGACCTGCAGAAACAGCTGTGCTTTTCAAGTGACAGATCAATTGTTTTGATAGTTTGAATATCAAAAGACATTTTTAATTATTCTCCGAACATTAAAGTTAAATTTTTGACCTGCTGCTTTCACACACAGGGGTAATCCAGTCAGAGGATTTGAATGTTTTCCTAAAAACGGTTCAGTCAGATGTATTCTGAGATTTCTAAACAGGGGGTTATTTATGCCAGCACTGAAAAATGACAAATCCCAAGGGTCTTGAAGGAGTTATTCTTATCTGTGGTTGATCGGTCCTGGTCCGATGGTTGGTCCGGGGGGGTTCATAATGATTCCAAGGGTGTGATGTATAGGCTTAAAAAAGACTGTGTGTGTTTAGCTTGAGGAAACTGACAACTTTTTTCAGTGGACCGTAATGGGCATGAAAAGCCGCCTTAGTTTGTGGGTTATTGATCCAGCCGGGTGGAATTTACCAGCGGGAGGGAGCAGTTAAATCCATTGTGTTTCCTTACCTGACACTCACGCGCTGATCCTACAAAACGGGTGGAAAATCCTTCCTCCTTCTCAGTTAGAAGGATAAGGAGAAAATGTTCAGCTGCCAGCACGTAAAATAACCAAGTTTTGCCTTATGTAATACTATCTCGCAAAATGAAATATAGAATCAACCTTTAAGATTTGCAGTGTGATCAATACAAAAATGCCTTCATACCCTGCGCATATAAAAGTGTTTATTTATTTGTTCACTCATTGACGTAGACAGCTTTAAAACAGCCCTGCTGTTATTTTTTTTTTTTGGAAATGTTCTTTCTCGTTTAAAAGTATAGATTTTTTTGGATATTCTGAGCTCAGTTTTCATCATAAGCATTTTTTTTTTAATGATTGATCATTTAGGTGATGTGAGCCTGAGTTCTAAATGAGTTTCTCAGGTAGACAAGTTCTCTGACTTGAAGAAGGGAGATTATAAATTGGATGAATTGTTCTCCTAACTAGAGAAGCCTCGTTGATGCCAAGGGCCACGTACAAATACCAGCCACAAACCAGCTTCATTTTTAACGTGCAGAATCAGTGTAATTGGGTGGACCTTAACAAGGTGCCTGCCTTGGGCAAGTAAGTTGATTTTGGTTGAAGTTTTAGTTCATTCCATAGAAAACGAAAGCGTCAGAGTCACTGAAGCAGAATGCCCTCCTCCTGAAAATGGAGTGATTTACATTTAGCATCTGTTTTGGGCAGAGAGTGGGAATTGGCTTTGTAATTTCTTCTGTCATGCCACTGTCAGAAAATTAAGCTGTTTACGCTAGACTATAGAAGGTTAATGGCTGTTCTAGCAAAGGTCAAGTGGTCATTTTAAAGAGAGGCTGTGCTGAATAATCGAAAATGGCAGAAGGATAAGGCATAAAATCTTAACTGACTGCTCATCCCACCTTTTTTTTCCTGTCATATAGAAACCTGTCTTCGCTCTGATCAGGAGAGCTTGGAAGACCTGTGTTAATGTGACTCGCTATTCCAGAAAAACACCATAAAGATGCTAACTAATTTTCTGAGCTCCACGGCAATAGAAACATTTTTAGAAGGAAGACAATTTAAATTGGAGGGCTTTCTTAGTCCCGATAAACAGCACCCTGGCTTTCCTCGTGTGGGAGGCTGGTGACAAGCAATGATGGTCAGTTTGGGGCTCCCTTCCAGATCTACTGAAGAGGGTGTTAGAGCTGCTGGTTGGAGCCAGCCCTCATCTTGTGGCTGCCAAGGGGTCTCCATCGCTGATTGAAGGAAGAGCAACGTAACTGCTGTCCTTTATTGTACTCTATGCAATAAAATGCAGGCCAAGTTCATCCTTGATGGAAGCTGGCTGAAATCCCTTTGAACTGGTAGAATCGTGTCCCAGATGCCAGATGGGCATCCGGTCTGAGATCTTTCTCCTGGCGTTGCACGGTATTGAGCCTGTCCTTTACTTAATTCCTGGTGTTAAATTAAGGCTCCAGAGTTTCTGATGACTTGACTTTTTGTTGCAGCCATATGGACATCTATATAGGCAGAGAAATAATAAAATGTGGTTTCTTTGTATTTAACTGCCAACGTTTTCATTTCATTGAAACTTTATCACTTTCATTTCCAGACGCTACTATAAAGAAACCGATGGTCTGAAACTTGATGTTGGAGCATATATGAAGGCATTAGAGGTATTTTATAGCTTGCATTATGCTTACTCGCTCTGTGCACCTTGTTAAAAGAGTAACTGGTATAAATATGGGTTATCTTCTGTAATTACTCACCTTGGTGGAGGAAGTTTCCACAGATTGAAACTCATTTGCTGCATTCTAAAGACGGGTGGATTCATTTGTTTTCTGGCTTTGTTCATGATTTTTATTTTATTTAAAATGTGAACTTTTACCATTGTGGTACCTTTATTGAAAGGGAGGCCCTTGAAAGAAAGAGGTAGAAAAGAAAAGCATGGAATATTGTCTGCAAGATACCCAGGGCAAACTGAAGGTCCGTTTTGTGTTTGGTGTAGCGTTGTTAACACAGCCCTTGCCCTGAGCAGGGTACAGCAAAAGGTCCTTATTCAGCAAGAAACTTAAGTGCAATCCTGTTTTTAAGCCTGATTAAGTCTGTGCAGAACTGGAACCCCAGAGATAAGCCAACCTAGGGGTGAAAAAAGGAGAGAATCATTATTCTCTCTTTTATAGGCTTGCAGAGAGATAAAAAATACATAGTGAAAGCAGAGAATAAAGCAAAGTATTGTAGTACACAATAACAGAAGATCGTGGATGTGATGTATTCTTGCAGCGCATTCATTTGTATCTCTGTGAGTTTGGGGGAGAGTTTTTGCCTCCTAGATAAGTTCAGGCTTCTAGTTGTCTAGGAACAAGCTAGAAAAACACCTTTTTCAGCATAGTGCTGATATTTAGTTGCAGGAAAATAAAACTGGTCACTTGAATCATTAAAAATACTCCAGGTGGTTGAAGAAACCCTCTACATTTTTTAAGGCCCTCCAGCACTTTTTGATCAGTTCATATCTAGGAGATCTGCAGTTTCTTTAAGAGTGGTGCTCTTTCAAAAATGAGCAATACTGCAACTGAGCCTGAAGATTGCTCTCGTGGTGGAGAAAGTGAAAGGTTTGTAACTTGAGATGGTTCAGGAGGACTTTCTCTCCTGCCAGAGAACATTAAACACTTCTGTTATCCAAATTCTCCGATATTCACCTTCACCCGCTAATCCGTTGTGGTATTTAAGGGCAAAATCAATAATCACACACTTTTTATACAATTGACTGGGGTGTGGAGTTGAACAAATCCTTTTCTGATCAGCATTATTTGTGTGTGTCTGTCTGGTTTTTTGCAGTACGCTTGTGATGTCCAAGCTGAAGTAGTGGGAAAGCCAGCAAAAGCGTTTTTTGAGTCAGCCTTAGCAGAAATGGGAGTCCCACCACAAGAGGTAAGGTTTCTGATGCCATGAGTCCTGGCTGTGCCATGTAGTTATACCTATGGATGCGTTTATTTATTTTTTTTTTGTTTGCTGCCTTTCATGGAAACTTAGAGGGTTGAAGGGAAGGTGGCCAGGAGGGCATGATAAACTCTGAGTGGATATGCAAATATTTTTTTCCAGACCAGGTGTGCAGAGAAATATTTATGTTCAAGATCTTCCTATGTATTATTTTAAAAAAAAAAACAACTGTTGGAAAAACATTTCAGAGGGAGAACCCCCCTATTAAATAATGCAAAATAGACAAGAGAGGACTGACAGCCAAGAGGGTAAATGCAAGCAAGTGGGGACCTGTTGAATTTCTTTTGTCCTGTGTGTGCTTGTTACCCTCCTGACAGGCATGATGTTATTTTCTCTGCTTTTTGAGGGTTCTTTTTGCGTGCTATTTCTGCTTTTGTTCCTGGCTGTCTGTCTTTGCTCTGACTTGTGCCATCCATACCTCTACCCAAGGTAGAATCTCCCGTACATCACTCCATTCTCTGCTGTGGTTTCTCCTATTTATACCGTTGTGTTGTGCTTTCTTACTCCCCTTCCTCCCAAACCATGTAGTTCAAAAGAACATGCACTTCTGTTGTGAAATTCCTTAATTTGGAGGCTAAAGAAAACAATACAAAAGGACAGAAGTTAGTTTTCCTGAGGAATTATGGAAGACATTGTGCCTCACAAGATGAGAGGTGCCCCAGTGCCTGGCGGTCTGCTTGGCGACTGGAGGCTGAAGCGTGGTGGAATGGCAGCCAAAATGGTATTCTTTTCCTTTGGTTTCACACTGGCTACCTTTTTTTTTTTTTTTTAGTAAAAGGGAAAAGCAGAAATAAAACCCTTTCTAATTTAGGTGAGCAGGAAGCCCTGACTGACCCCAAAACTCCTCCTGTGTTATTGGGTTCATCACACTTTCCAGAAACACACTGAATGTGTGATGCTCCCCACTTTCTTAATACAGCCCACTTTTCCCCCCCCTCTCTGTAGTTGTGCCCAGATCCTCTTTATTGATTTGTTGTTATGTCACACAGGACATAAGGATGAGTATGAGATGACTCACAGACAGCAGTGAATTACAAGGTAATAATTCCATCAGGGGGTTTTGGTGACATTATAAACAACAGGAGTGAAGTTTGGGTGGCTTGGAGGTCCCCAGAGCCTGGAGATGAAATTATGGCCCTGTAATTCAGTATGTGCTTGGGTTTTACTTTATTATAGAGTGGGGAGATGGAAAAGACCTAGTAGGCCATCTAATCCATCTCCTTCCCCGTGCAGGAGTGTTCCCTGCTCCACGTTTATTAATGTTTTGTCCACAGTAGTTTCCAGTGAGCCAAACAACTGGGCTTCTCTAAGTGCCCCAGGGACAGTGTTCCCAGCTGAGTGGGTCTTGCAGCTTTCTCTGAGATGCACTGGGATCCTTCCCTTTTAAACCGCATCTCCTTATTTCTAGTTTTACTCCAGGAAACAGCCAAAATAACTGCTTGCCTTCCTGGATATTTTCTCCCTCTGATTATCTCTAGACTTGCTGTCATTACAGTAGTTGTCTCTTACTAAAACACGGGGTGTTTAGCTCTCAGCAGCTTCCCCTGTGGCTCGGTCCCTCTGCACCGTAACCCTCTGCAGAGCTCTTTTCTGTACTCCCTTCCCTTTGTTGATATCCTCCCAGTAACAAGACAGCTCAGCCTGAACGGAATATCCCAGGAACAGCCACGGCAATTATTCAATCCATTCAGCCAACCAACAAACCAAAAAAAAAAAAAAAAAAAAAAAAAAATCCATTTCAGACACAGAATGGCATTTGAAGAAAAAGTAGCTGGAAAAAAGAACAAAAGGGAAAAAAAAAAAAACCAACCCCACAGAGCGCAGCCCTTGGATATTGTTTGTTTAAATCAGATGCATGAAGGTTTGTGTTTCCTTTCTGCTTATATCAGAAATGATAGGGGAGTAGGAGGGAAGAGGGGATTTGGGGGTCTTTTATCCATGTGTCCCTGCATAGTGGCTTTACTTGCCCTTTTCCATGGGCAGGGCAGTGCAGTTGTCCCCAGACGCTGTTTTTTCCCGGCTCAGGGTGTGCAGGGACCGTGTCAGCCCGTGGCACCGGGAGAAGACGTCGTTACGGGGGCACGACAGGGCACCAGAACTGCTGTCTCAGAAACCCTGCCCCCAGAAACAAATTGGATTTAATGCATCGCCGGGGTGTTAAAGATGGTCCCATAGGGTGAGCCTCGGTGGGTGGTTCTCCTCGACTTCAGGAGGATTTGGTTTGGGTACAGAAGAGCAGTAATAGTGCCCGGCAGAGATTATTTATTCCTTCTCTGCTGTTTGCCGTAGCGCTACTAGTGACTAACTTTATACTTTGGCAGAGGGCTGTGGGTTTTTCCGTATAGTTTCTAGTGTTAAATGCCCTCAATTTGTTGCAGTAATATGTCTAGTCTGTAGGTGTAATTTTTTGTATTCGGAGAGATTTGAGATGAAGAGAGCCAAAGAATAGAGCAGACACCACTGCATAATGGCACCAGTCGCTTTGTGCTTTTGACTATGGAAAAAATAGTCTGTGCTGCTGGAGTTAAAACCTGGATCATGATGCACATGCGTAGGCAGAACAAATTATAGCAAATTACCTCAATTCTAACATCTTCTCCCAACTTTTGAGTGCTTGACCTTGCAAGTTTAAAGTTCTTTTGAGAAGGATTTGCAGCTTGTTTTAGTTTGTCGTCCACAGTAATAATAAAAACTCAGTATATTCAGTTCAATAGGTTCCTGAGTAATGCACTGTATTACATTTTAATCTGTCTCCCGAATGAGCTGTACTTCTCTGCATTTGTAATGACATGACAAGGACTGGTTTCACTTGCCTTTACTTCTGTAAAATGTTTGCCAATAATATATTCCACCTGTGGAATGCATTTAATCCATACCGTCATTAAACTGTTTTAGATGAGCTGTGCTTTTGAAAACATATTACAATTTTCTTTCGCCTGACTTTTAATGAAAAATACCTTTTTAATAAAGCTGTCTCGCCACAGTAATGCTAGACAGTGGCGAATCTTAAATTTCTCAAGCTGCTTTAATCAATAAAGTTATCACCAGTCGTTTCCCTTGATAACTGCTTCTTACTGAGACCCTGACTTTGCCTTCTGCTGCCGAGATGTTTTCAGCCTGCACTTAGAATAGGAGGAACTCCCCAAAGTCCAATTTTCATTTTAACCTTTCCTCAATGGCCTAGAAATAACAGATTGCCAGTATTACTTTAATAGATTGGAAATTTAAACCTCTTAGAGGTAACCAGACCTATCTTATGATTCAGTAATATGACAAAGAATAACACGTCTTAAAGGTTACTGAAATGCCTAATTCATGTGTTTTAAGGCAGCTGTAACAGTGGGTGATTTTTACAGCTTTACAATAAAACTTAAATAATGTTAAGGTTCCGGTAGTTTTATATAATCATAAAAAGTTCTCTCTGTAGCAAATTGTCCTGCTCCAATGGGAGTTATGGCAGGTCGTACTGGAGTGCATAAACTCCCGGTAGTTAACCAATTCCCACTCCTGCCACCTGCGAGTCTCAGGGGGGAGTTAGTGGCGCGTGAGGGACCACTGGGGAGGTCACCCCGAGAGTGGCACGGAGGACCTGCCACCGGGCCAGCATCCCTTTCCCTCTCACCGGCCACAAGGGGGGAAGATCTTCCATCTCCGAAAGACGAGTGAAGTGGCTGAGGGAAGTTTTGAGCTTTGAGTCCTGCTGAAAGCTCCCTGAGCCCCGGCTGGCCCTGCAGCCTCGGGAAGTCTTAGGAAGAACCCAGAGGTTGGATGGATTTCTTTGTTTCACCTGCCTTGTTGTACAGCTTCTCCCAGGTCCAAGGCCATGTGCGATGCCCTTTGCGTGTTTGATGTTTGCACAGGTAGTAGTTCCAAGATAGAAACATAATTAAGAGTAATATGGGATGCTGAAGCATTGGAGATTACTGGTTGGGCCAAGGAGAACAGGGAGAAAAATAAATGTATCCTATTTCTTTTGTAAAGGGGTTTAACACGTTATTCAAGATCCTGTGTATAAGATTTATGTCCCCAGCACATTTAGCTTGATTAAGGTTATTAAGCAAAAATCTGTTTAGGCATAAATATGTTTGACTCTAAAAGTGTTCACTGGGTTAAATGTTCTGTTGAAGTTTGCACGGTTCTGTCTGTGCATCTCTTTATTTGCATCCTCCACAGAGTTCAGCCTCCAAGGTACCGTATGAGCTTGTCCCAGTAAATGCTGCACTGTCCCATTGCCACAGGAGCAGGGCTGGGAACCACAGAAATGGGTGTCTTTCTGCCTCGTTCATTTTGTCATCTTATCTCTCTGCCTCTGCTTTCCAGTCCCTAAAGGGGCTCCAGGAGAGATGGGGAGGGACTCTTGATCAGGGAGGGGAGCCATAAGATGAGGGGGAACGGTTTTAAACTGAAAGAGGGGAGATTTAGATGAGATCTGAGGAAGAAATTCTTTGCTGTGAGGGTGGTGAGACCCTGGCCCAGGTTGCCCAGAGAAGCAGCCCCATCCCTGGAGGAGTTTGAGGCCATGGCAGGGGATGGAACTGGATGATCTTTAAGGTCTCTTCCATCTCTAACCGTTCTATGATTCTGTGATTTTCTTACTCCGTAGTTCCTTTTCTGATCACAATATTTCTGTCATTTTAGTGAATAGTAAAACTCTGTTTGCAGAGAAAAAGTACCCAAGGTTCTCATTCACCTCCCCGCCAGCATCTCTGAAGGCTTAGTAGGGTTGGCTGCTTCTGTGGGTGAGTCAGTCCCCACCTTCTTCAATTCTGGGTCCGTCGCCCGTACACCACCAGAAGGATTGCTGATGACCATGATGATGACTCTGGTGCCACAGGCGTTTGTCCAGTGGGGATTATATTCTCCCTTCCCGCCTCCAAATTCTTGGAGGTGCTGTTCATCTCCTCTGTTCTCCCTGCTGATCTGGGTTGGGTTTGATGGGAACTCCTCAAAAGCAGTGGCCTCACTCAGCTTTGGCACACGTGTGCTTTATGTACTGCACGTGTACAGCCACACACGCTGTCTCTCACCAGCTGTACGGATTAGGAAAATATGAATAGGCCCATTTTAATTCTTTGATGTTTTGTTGTAAAACCAGAGAGACCATCTCTCTGCGTTTTACCCTTCTTTTTGGTAAATTTTTAACCCATCTGAAAAAAAGCAACGTCCGCGGAATAATTGAACAGATTAATGGTGTGATCCCCCTGTAAAATGTGAACACGAGCGGGGATCTTTTAATTCTTGCTTTCAGTGGGTATGTGACCTTTCAGTTTTATATCTTTCTCTCTCTTCTTACCATATTGCAGTCAGAGAGGAAGTTAAACCCAGGTTTGACAGGTAGAGTTTTTTTTATTTCCCTTGACAGCGCACCTTTTGACCTCTATCTTCTTGCCAATGATTTTTTAAATCCTAAATGATTTGGGAATAATTGCTCCTCCTTTAGTGATTATTGCCCTTCACCGATAGTAAATCTGTGAAATCCCCGGGGGCTGGAGTACATTTTGGTATGCGTATGCCACAAGCTGGCCTGGACAGGCATCGCCGCTCATCCGCAGCCGCGCTCGCAGAGCTGCCGGGCGTCTTGCAGGAAAACTTGCCCGGACGGGGTAAAATACAGCCCCAGCAAACGAGCGAGGCCTTGGTGGGGCTGCCCCCACTCTGCCCTTTCCCCCTTTCTCAGAGGAAATTAATTTTTAAGGTGTTTTTGAGGAGCCAGGGCTGAGGTTGCCTTTGCATCGGAAATCTCACCCGGGTTCAGGCTCACAAAGGGCGTGCGGGTGGCAGAGGGCAGGGGTCTCCTCCCTTTCCCTGTGCCCCCTCAGGGAAGCACTGGAAGGAATTTTATAAGAAGAAGGGATTTGAAGCTATTAACGTTGAGAATAATGTCTCAAAGCAGCTTGGGGGGAAATTGGTGGGACCGGTGTCGCCGGGTTCTTTGCAGTGCAGGCAGGAATTTCTAGTCTCACAAGGCGGGATCGCTGTGCGAGGCTGGCAGTTAGGTTTGTGAAGCAGGAGAGTAAGTCAACGAGATGAAGATCGAGTGGCTAACGATGCAACTAATTAATGTATTTCATATAAAGTTCAACTTTGATACAGAAGGTGCAAAAGCACACTTTAAAACTGGATAGATAAACTGGACAGTTCATGTTTTCAGAGCTGATGCGTTTCCCCAGTTTTAGGAGCTGCCTCCCTTCTCTTCAGAATAATCCAGGATGCCTTTGGAAGGTTGAAAGTTGATTTTTTGCTTATTAATTGAAGATTACCATTTTGTGTATATGCTGGGTTTTGTTTAAACTATAAAATGAGGCCCCCTCAACCATTTTTACATTTGAAGAATAGAAGGAATGTAATAATTTTTAATGCAGGATGATAATAAGCACTTGAAATTTTGAAGCTGCGGTTGTTATTGGGAAACTCCCAACCTCTTGGTTGACAGGCTTCAATTTAACAAAGGTCTTTAACTAAAACAGGAGCTCTGAAGTGAATGTTCATGCTCCATATTTTCATCAGGTGCTCAGACAGATCTTAGCGCTGCCAGGAGGTCTTTTCTCAGTTACAGTTTTTGAGTAATCAATTGAATTTATTAATATTTGCATAGACTTAAGCTGACTGTATGCAAACCATGCGACCTATCATATATCATATAATGCAAAAATAAATTAATTAGATTATTCAGTGATTTTCCAAATTTCTCTATTAGCCTGAGCATGGGTTGGGATCAAACTCTGTGAAGTTACACATCTCAGTGATCACAAGCTTAAGCTTTTGACTGGCTTTTAGAATACCAATTTTAAGGAAGTGATTAAAAAGTTAAGCTTAATTTAAACTGCGTGGAGCATAACATAAACGCGTCACTGGGAAGAGAATAGGACTAGCTTCACAAAATTCCACGTTTTCTTTGAGCTGTGCCAAATCACTTTGGATTTTGTGATTGATTACAAATTGTGCGGCGTGTGCCGCACCAGTACATTGCTCGAGGAGCCACGGCGTGAATTATATTCCGGGTGGGATGACTTTTAATCAATACGATGACAATATTATCTTGTTTAATTTGTCTGATGGCAGTATTAAACATCAAATGAAGCTGTTTGTTATGTCAGGGGCGCGTGACGTATGGCAGAAATAAGCTGCCCTCGCCGCCAGATTTTCTGTATTTCATCTCTTTGACAGGCCATCATGATCGGAGATGATATTGTGAACGACGTCGGCGGCGCCCAGCGGTGCGGGATGAGAGCTCTGCAGGTGCGGACGGGGAAGTACAGGTCAGTGCACTCCCTGGAAACAAGCGTGGAAAAAGAGGGGAAATAAGCCTAAGTGGTCATCTTTGTGTTTGCCTCTCTGCCAAACGACGCTGTGCTCCAATTTCCTTACAACGAACTAGATTTCTAAAAGAAAAGGAGTTGTGGTTTGGAACCTGGCGCACATTCAAAGCCAAAGCCCAAGAGCTGATTTTTTTCCATGCCTTTTCCAGATCTTTTTTTCCCCTTGGTGGCACAAATTTGCCATCAAGGTGCACTTCCACTTGTTGTCCCAACAAACACCTCCTTGTGCAGCGGTTGGGCTTGGGTGGATGATGACATTTTCAGTTGTAAAATGCATTTTGGGAAAACACTGTGTGAAAGCGGCAGGAAGGGGAGGACATGTCTCTCATCTTTTAAAGAAATATTTTCTGTTAAATGACTGCTGCAATTTTTTTCGTCTCGGTGCATAGAACTGGTGTCTTTCTTGGGTTTTGCTTATTTAATTTTTTTTTTTTTGCTGCTGCGTGAAAGTGTTGTGCGCTCGATACAAGACGTGTCTGAAGCTCCTAACAGGGTTGAGATTCTAAAATTAGACTGTCGACTCGGTGATCTCCCTGGGTCATGTCTCACAGCTTTAGGAAGGACTCCATATGTCTGCTGTTTCCTCCAGACATGGATCCGGCGCTGCGATGTCTGCAAGGCTTGAGCTGTTTCTCCACTCCCTGTCTTAGCAGAGCACAGGCTTCCTCAGGGTTTTAAATGACCCTTCAAAGCCTTCTCCGTGCAGGTTTCTCCATGATCTTGACCCAAGAGCTGCCTCCCTGCAGCTGCCAACAGGAGACCCAAGTGCAGTTATAAACAGGGCATGGTCCAGGGTTGCCAGGTGGAAAATGAAGCCACCAGTAGATACTCAGACCAGGTTAGGTTTGAGGTCAGCTTGAGGTGACTCTCCAAATGCAGTGCAGACATTGGTCCTTACATTTAACCTATGGATTCCATAACACTCAAAATCTCCTCTTAACCATCTCCTCTTCACCATAACCGTGCCTCTTTGTAGTAGATGGTTCAGCGACACCATCTGTCATTTGACATACTTTATATTTTTACAGTTTTTCTTGATTTTTCAAATACTGAGACACTAAAAGAAGGATGCTCTTTTGGGGAGGGATGCCGCAAGTGAGAATGGTACTTGCCGTGGGCTATCTGAAAAGATATTTTGTTAGTTTTCCAGTCAATCTGGTTCTCAATGCTCCTGTTAGTTTGTGTAAGGTGATAACATAATAACCAGTGCCTTAATTCTAATGGACAGTAAGCGATGATTTCTGAGAAGGAAAAAAAAAGACAGGTACAAGTGTATTGCAGTTAGCTATTTTTGTATCTTTAACATAGTACCTCTCAAAATCAGTTATCTACCTGAATAAAGCTCAAAAAATCCCAAGGATTAAAGTAAGTATATAATTTGTTGGTGCTGTTGGGATTATTTGTCTGGAATCTATGTAATCCCATTAATTTCCTAAAGGAGAAAATAAGAATTCAGCGGTTGATTTTACTCTGGTATTAAGAGGATATGAGCTTTGTGAATCCACATCTCAATGCCACAGAGGTGTGGGTGTCAGTGAGGGTCAGTGAAGGCAGTGCCTCTGTACACAGAAGAGAATTAGACCTTTGCTGCTGAGCAAGTATCTCCTGTGACATACTTTGCCCATCAGAATATGCTACAGGTGATGCTGGATCCAAACTGTTCAGGCAACTGACATAAACTATAAGCTGGTTATACACACACACATACATATGTATAATCACATGCCGGAAAACCATCTTCTTGTGTCAAGTTAGAGTCATCATTTTACAGCTAAAAGGGAGCCATCAGCTGGTCTAGATGGGGGAAAAAAAGATTGTTTTAGTGTTAGGTTTCCCGTTTCAGTGTGTGGTGGCCGTCACCTGAAATCACAGACTATTGTGTGGCAGTGAAATGCAGATGAGCGTGTGGTGCCAGTCCTGCTGTTGGCAATTGTGAGTACAATGAAATAGCTCTGGTTTGCTAAGAGAGGCCAGAAATGTGGGTATTTTTGAGAATGACTGGTTTAGTATTCATGGAAAATCAAAACACTCAGTGAGTATTGGGAGAGATGGAAAACTACAAGTGAATGAAAGCAGATGGACAAGGGAAATAGAAAATAACAGAAAATGTGATTGTTTCCTGGCGGCTTTAGTTTAAAATCTGATATATAAACTTGTGTGTAGGTCCTCTCTCTTGCATGATTGTTCTTCCTGACACCGGGCTGTGTGCTACACCCAAGTACCTCTGGATGGCACCAGTACATTGACTTCAGCATCAGCCACAGCTTCGGGACCTCCCCCAAAAGCTGAGGCGATTTTTTGCAGAGTAAGTGTAAAAGCAAAAAGGGGTCAGGGGTTTGTTGTGGACACTGAGTGTGGATGCAGTGGGATTTCCACAGATTTCAGTTATGAGAGTCTGGAAGCTCAGGTGATCACCCCAGTTGAGTTCTCTCTGCGTTTCTACAACTGTGAATAGGGTTTTTTTCCATTTCCACCACCACAGTGAGGTCTCACTTCAGCAAAACGGATGCAGAGCTGATTTGAGAATAAAACAAAAGAGTAACAGAGGAACTATCCCAAGGAATTGTTGCAGGTGCATTTCACAGCATACCGCTGGATACGTGGAAATGACATTTTTTGCACAAGTTATCCCAGTGGAGGTATTCTGAAGCCTAAGGGATCCTGTTGTACCACTCCATCCTCACCTAAATGCTGTCCCCGCCTGGCAGACATTGTCACCTCCACTGCACGGCTGTGCTCCGGGCAGCTCTCCTTATTTCAGGGGTTGTGAAGTTTGCGTGAACATCCTTGAGGTCTGCTGCCCACCAAGGGTTGTGCCCAAAAGGTGACACAGGGGACAAGGTTTACTGTACTGTTTAGTGGATTTCGAAGGGACCGCAGTGACCGCGTGCAGATCGCAGCCGGCAAAGCCACTCGGTGCATTTTACTTGCTTTAATAAGCTGGAAGAGAAAATCCCCTTTGGCCCTAAAAGCCTCGTATGGGGGGGAATGGGTCGATCTGCTGATGTGGAGGTTTCAGGAGGTTTCAGCTCCTCGCAGGAGCCTTCCTCCGCCGTGGTGTTTGTGCCGTGGTGCTCAGTGACGGCGGTGATGGGTCCCAGCTCTACCCCCCAGCTGAACTGAGGAACTGGTTTTGTGGATGGAGGTGGTTGGCTTTGCAGGCAAGTGGAGGAGGTCCAGAGGAGAAGCAGGGGCAGCCCAGGCTGCCTCCCTCCCTGGGCTCTGCAAGATCTTCTTCAGTGTTGGCTACTCCCAGGATGAGATTAAGTGTGGATTAAGCTGCTGCAAAAGCATCCAATTTTACACCGCCTTGCATAGAGGTCCTGAAAATTAGCTCCTTTGTCTCGCTTCTTTTGAATCTTTAAAGTTTAGTAAAATCTGTGCAGCTGATTTCCTGCAGCCTGACAAGCTTTGCATGTTCCTCACGCCTGCATCTGTGCTTATTTTCTCCTCTAAAGCCCTTAATCCTCAAGTGGGACTGAATCTCAAGCGTTGAGCTCTTTCTCAGTAGCCAAACCAGGCATGGTGTAGATTAGTCCATGAAAGGCAATAAATCCTAGCAGCAGCGTGGAATAAAATTTCTGTTGGCTCAAGTCGGGGCAGTAATGGAAAGGTGTAGGGATAAGATGGTGCTTTGAGTTGATCTCAGCCGGCACGGATCTCCAACGTGGGGTGACAAAGCAGGGACAATTGTCCCTTTCTACAGGACAGGGCAGGTTATTGCTGCAGCCTCTTGTGCGCCGAGAGGACGTGGTGTGAGGTTTCTCAGCGTTGGGAAATGTGATGCTAATTACGAAGTTTCTGTGCACACCTGCGTGGAGGCTCTGCGTAGCCAACATCTTTCCCATCTAGGGAAGAACATGTACTTGTCTTCCCGCGCAGGGTATGTGCTAATTCCACTTGCAGCTAATTGGTCTTGACATCAAACCAATAATTTCCACAATAACTATTGATTCTGCAACTCTGCATAATATCCTTGTTCCTCTTTGCAGCGTGCAAGTTAAAGCAGAGAAAAATTACTTTGAGGCTTTTCCAACTCTCTCCCTGTAAAATTGGAAATGACTTTCAGGTGCGTCAGTGCGTCAAATTGCAGGTGGTTCTTGGCAGGGCAGGAGAATTACCTACCTCTTTCTCCTTGTTGTTATTTACAGGTCTTGATTTGCAAGTGAAGAACTTTCCATTGGTGGTAGCCAGGAGTATTCATGGCAGTGGCACCCACTGCTCCTCTTTGCCTGTGGGCTCCGGAATGGTTTTGGAGGCTGGCAGTATGGGGTTCATCCCCGCTCAGTGACCACGGGAGGTATTTTTCATTTGATTGGGGATTTATCTTACGGCCATGGCTGATACTGCAGCATCCCTGAGCAGCCTTGATGCAGACGTGAGGGACCACTGGAACAGGTTGCCTGGAGAAGCTGTGGCTGCTCCATCCCTGGAGGGGTTCAAGGCCAGGTTGGATGGGGCTTGGAGCAACCTGCTCTGGTGGGAGGTGTCCCTGCCCAGGGCAGGGGTTTGGAATTGGATGGTCTTTAAGGTCCCCTTCAACCCAAACCATTCCATGATTCTATGACAGCCCAGGGATGGAGGGCAGAGGGATGGAGGCCCTCGAGAGCTGCCGTCTTTCTCCAGCTCTGCCGCTGTTCTCCGGGAGAACTGGGTCATTACTTCATGTTGCTGCTCTTCAGTTCCCTCACTTTGTAATTATCCTCTGAGAATAATTATCCCGACTTTCTTAATAAAGTGCCTTGTGATCTATTTCTCTTATGTGATTGAAGAAAACACACAGAATTTGTACAGATTTGTAGGAAAGGGGCTTGCCAGGAGGAAAATCCAGACACAATGGAGGCAAAAGTTGCGGCAGAGGAAAGGTCTTTGAGGCTGCCATCGTCAGCTGATTGAGGATTGAGAAAAACAGGGTGGGTCTTCCTAATAACCTCCTAAGTGAAGTTATAGAGTTGTTCTTAAAAAGAAAGATTTCCACCCATAGATAAATTCCCAGCTGTCACTGCGTTAGTTCGTGGCACGTTTTGTGAAGACATAGTCCCACCCCACCACTCTGCAGCGAAGCAGCATCCCTCCACCCTCGCTCTCTCGCTCGCTGCGTTACTAACCCCAGCCAAGACGCAGGGTTTTATGAGTTTGTTCCATCTCCTGGGTCTCGGCGGCGCACACCGGACCCGCTGGGGAGAAGGAGGAGGCAGAGGCACTCCCTTTGTGCTGACGCAGAACCAGAGGCATTCAATTGGCCTCACGGTCCTGATGATTAAGCCTGTTTCCAGTATTAAATAGAAATTCTTCCAGCCCGTATTTACACTGTGAAAAGTTGCATTATAATTCACGTTAATGTCTTAAGCAGTGCTTATTAAAATCTAATGTCAGCAGGTTTTTCGTGTTAGCCTGGCAGCTGGTTGCAGGCAACCCGAAGGCACAGTCTTACCCACCGTTTATTGCACACTGAAATCACAGTTTGCTCTGTCCACCTGAGGACCCTCACGTGTGTTTATCGATTTCTCGACCACAATTTGGTTCCTCTGATCTTTGGCTCAGCTTTGTGGAGGGAGTTCAGAGTAAATCCTGCAGTACCTTGGCGTACACAGACTCATCTGGTGACAACCTTAAATTTTCCCACTGCGTTCAAATGTCCAGACAGAGAAATTATAGTTTTATGATCTGGTGCTTTAGGAGTGAGTGGTCGATGAGAAGGTTTAAGTTCTTGCTGCTGTAGGATGCTGTTAGTATCTAAACATCCACTTTTCAGCGTAAGGTATAGCCAATTGCAATGCAAAATAACAAATTGCATTGGAAATACATTACTGGTGAACTTGGGAAGCAGAAGGTTTTACCCTCTGACTCTGAAGCATCATCTTTTATGTGTCTTGAGTATTTCTGTTTTCTTAACTGACCAGAGCCAAGTGTTTGCTTTCCGGTAAAGTTACTGTTTTATATTAGAAATACCAGCTGGACTAATGATTATTGTAGGTGCTTTCCAACTGTTCTGTTCTATTCTGTTCTATTCTATTCTATTCTATTCTATTCTATTCTATTCTATTCTATTCTATATGCAGAGGATACCTGAGCTAAAACACACCTGAAAGGAGCAAGGGGGAATAGTGAGTTCTGTTATGTCGTAGCTAATGTGTAAATTTAATTATCTTCAGTCTAAAAGAGAAATGGGAGTTTGTTTTTTCCTTTTATTGGCAGGTTAATTTATTTGTTGGTGCTATAATAAACCTGGAGGAAGCAGAGCGTGCCCCGGACGTAGCCACGTGGGTGCTGTACCTTTGCTCGTGTGCCGTTCTGAAAAAAATTAGTGTGAATATCAGAAAAAAGCTCAGTCTGTGATGGGAGTAGGGGCAAGGATAAACAAGGGAGAAATCTGTCAGGTCAGTGAAGAAGTGTCTCACCTACCTGTCTGATGACCGGCTTTTCCCTAGCGGTCCTGCTCTCCTCAGCTGTCACATCTCAGACACTTTGCAAAGGAAGCAATTTGCATTTTGCTAATCAAGATGGCAGTGACCGCATCAGCCGGGGGTGCAGTTTTGCTTCCCCTCTCGCTCCACGTCCACCCAGCACAGGCCGGAGCAGAGGCGGCTGATGGAGGGGTTTCCATTTCTCCCCTGAAGCTGATAAATAAAGGGCTGAAAGGGGAGGTGGGGGTACCGGTACCTGCAGGAGGCACTGGGGCCTGGGAGGGCACGTGGCTCAGGTGGGCTTCATGCGTGGGGCTAAACCACTTCCAGACCCGCTCTGAAAACCATCCAAAGCTAATGGCCGTTTTGTTTTTTCTTCTCTTCTGCTCCGGTGCCTCGATGCCTGGGTGGCAGATGCCAGCCCGGGCTGGCAGCCTCCCTCCAGCAGACACGGCCATGTGCATCTGCGTGAGTGACACCAGAGCCCTTGGCAGCTGCTCCTCCCTCCTGTTTGTGTGTCTCTTCTCCCGGCCGATACATCATTCGTGACCTGAGGTGGTGGCGGTGGCCGGGCTGCCCGAAAGGAGGCAGCTCAGGGGCTTCCCAGGGTTTCCCTGGCGTGTGTTCACCTCCTGCACAGCGCCCACCGTCACTGCAGGCACCCGAGCTGCCTGTCCGAGGGGACCCTGGGGCTCCTGGTCGGGCAGGGCCACCTCTAGCTCCTGCTGGACCCCCTGCTATGAACCCGAGCAGATCCTCGGGAGCAGATCCTTGCTTATTTTTCACTTTAAGGGTCTTTTCTCAGCGCCGGCGTATGGCTGCAGTGGAATCATAGCAAAATAGAAGGGTTCAGGTTGGAAGGGACCTTAAAGATCATTGAATTCCAACCCCCCTGCCCTGGGCAGGGACACCTCCCACCAGACCAGGTTGCTCCAAGCCCCGTCCAACCTGGCCTTGAACCCCTCCAGGGATGGGGCAGCCACAGCAGTAGGAGAATTCCGGAGCCAAGGAGTCCTGGGAGCCACCAAGCGCAGAGGTGTTTCTCAACACTTGTCCCTTGCAGAACTCCGAGCTGCAGCAGCTTGTTCAAGCCTTGACAGCCCTGATGGATACCATTCTGATCGCTAACTACTTTATTTCCGTAAAAATGCTAATGAGCCTGCTGAAATGTGCTGCAGAAGTGGCAGGGCTGGGACAGCTGCACAGTTTTGTGGTTTCACTAGAGGTTTCCTTTTTTAAAAACGCAGGTTCCTCTTCTCTGCCTGTGTCTTTTTTTTTTTTCCCCCCCCGTAGTTAAATGTCATCCCGGCTCGCCTGGTGCGTGGCACCCCCCTCAGCCGGTGGCACGGGGAGCCTGGCAGGAGGGGGGACGGCTCTGATGGATGAAACCAAAGCAGAGCGGCGTTTCCAAAGGGAGAGAGAAGCAAACAAGCGAGGGACGGGCCAAGGCGGCCGCTGATGTAACTCCCTTGGAGCAAGTGGTTCAGTATCTGAAATTTAATCTCCTGGCTTGGGCTCCTGTTCATGCTGTAAACGTGCTCGGGAGCAGCAGTGCAGGAGAAGTACCTTGTGCCAGTCCCCTGCAAGCAGACAGCAGCCAAATAGTCTTGCTTTGATGCTGTCCTGCATGGCCCATGGATGCTGGAGGGTCAGTGATAGGCTTATCTCATGATATTCCGTGGTTTTTTTCCTTTAAACCCAGAGTGGCTGGCTCTGGTGTGTTTTCTGCTCTTGAGTGGTGCTGTGTTCATATGGCCAAACGCCTGGGGACGTGGCCATGCAGTTGTTGGGGAACCGAGTGCTCAGAGGTGGGATGTTCTCAGAGGACCACCAGCCATCACCACCAGTCCCAGAGCCATGCTGGTGGCCCTGCTGCAGGCGTGTGGCTTCTCCAGCAGCTGCAGAGGTGACAGAGATGGGTGGTTGTTGAGGTGCCTTGGAGTGGGGCTGCCAGCCTGCTCCGGCCAAGGGAGCCACCATGAGACGTGGGGACTTTTCCTCTAATGAGAAACGGCTGAGAGACCTGGGTGTCTTCAACCTGGAGAAGACTGAGAGGGGATCTCATCAATGCTGAGCAATATCTAAAGGGCGGGTGTCAAGAGGATGGGGTCGGGCTCTTCTCAGTGGTGCCCAGTCACAGGACAAGGAGCAACGGGCACAAACTGGAACATGGGAAATTCCATCTCAACATGAGGAAAAACTTCTTTCCCATGAGGGTGGCAGAGCCCTGGAAGAGGCTGCCCAGAGAGGGTGTGGAGGCTTCTTCTCTGGAGACATTCAAACCCCACCTGGATGCATTCCTGTCCAGCCAGCTCTGGGTGGACTGCTCTGGCAGGGGGTTGGATGAGAATGGTCTCCAGAGGTCCTTTCCAACTCCTATAATTCTGCAGTTCTGTGACTGTTGCTCCTCTGGCTGCTTCTGCTGGGCTTGGGCTGGTGGCTCATTTTCATCCCCTTCAGGAGGCATGATGTGACTTGCCCAGACTTAAAAACAAAGCACCTGGCAGTGCCAACTTTAGGTCTTCTACAAACGCTGGGAAACTCTGGTGGGTCCATACGTGACTGCGGCAGGAGTAAGGTTGTAGTGTGAGAAAAGGGGCTGGGATGAGGAGCTGTGCTCCCCCACCAGCGCCGGGCAGTGCTCTTTGCTGGGGATGAAGACAGCTTGCAGCTGGGACGTGACTCATCTTCACACTTTGCCCTGAAACGATGATGATTCTTACTTGTTTGTGGTTTTCAGTCATTGTCAACAACGTCTACGGTTGCACCTCAGCCCTGCACCCTCACGGGTTGCCAAAAGATGAGCCCATTCAGCATGAGGGGTCGGTGCTGCTTCCAGGAGGTCTGTGTTGAGTCTTCAAACTTGAGCCATAAAATCTGTGGTGGGACCCTGGGGTGGTGGGGAGCAGGACCGGGGAGCCCCAGCTGCAGCTGCTGCACGCACCATCGCTCTTCCCATCAACCTGTAGCTCGGCTCAAAAGCTTTTGACCTTTCTTCTTAACTCCACTTTGAGTCTAAAATGGGCCCTCATGATCAGCTGGGTCTAAAGCTCTGCTCCTGATCTGTAGGACCATTCCCTCTGGGGGTATAATTTCTGTGGCACCGTCGGGGACTGACTCCAGTCTTTTTGGAGGGTGATCTTGGCCATGCTTCTTGCAACTTGCTTATGCCGGCGGGTGTTTTTGTTTCACAGCTCGGGTTGCTTTTCCGTTCCCAGTCGCGCTCTACGTGCCCTCTGTGGTGTACGGGGAGGAGAAGGGGTGAGCTTTGCCCTTCCAGCTCCCACTCACCCCCAGCACCTTGTAACCACTGCCAGTCTACACGTGGGCAGAGTCGTGGAGTCTGTCCCTGGGTGGGAAGCTTGGCCATGCGTGGTGCTGCAGATGGTGGCTGTTTTCCTGGAGAAAGATGGGCTGTGGGTCATCCTGCCCCGATTCCGGCAACAGCAAACTAGACCAAGGTGCTCCAAGCCCCCTCCAACCTGGCCCTGAACCCCTCCAGGGATGGGGCAGCCACAGCTTCTCTGGGCAACCTGGACCAGGCTCTCATCACCCTCAGAGGGAAAAATTTCCTCTTTATGCCTAATCTAGATCTCCCCTCTTTCAGTTTGAACATCCTCGTGCTTAGTCAGGCAAATCCTACCCAAAGGCTGAGGCCGTGAAGAGCAGCTTGTGAGCGCCTGGTGCTGGGGCAGGCATCTATAAAGCAGCTTGTCTGTAGGAAGAGTTTCACTGCTGTGATGATCTAAGAGCATGAAAAGCCCAAGAAGGGCTTTTGGTGTGTCTCAACGCTTTTCTCAGTCTCTAACCAAATCCGTTGGCTTCATATTAGATTAGACGTTGATATGGTAAAGTTCTTCCCTTCTTTTCGTTATTGTTGGGTTGAAAATGCTCAGCAGCACGCATGAAATCGGCTCTTGACATAGTGTTTACACAGCAACGGCAGTTTTTTCAGCTTCATTTGGGACTCAGAGACCAAACACTGCCCACGGTTGTGCTTTAGGCAACTTTGCTATAACAGCATTATAAATATGTAACGAGAATTTAAAAGGCAGAAGGCAAATAGATAATGGAGACACCCTGTCTAAATAACACCCTTAGCTCTCACCATCTGAAAAGAGCCACAAGCTCCAGCATGCGCTCATCAAGACCCAGATAAAGATGTCCTCCTTAGAGGATGAGCACAGGAGTCGCCTGGCAGCATCCAGAGGGGAAAAGACGTCAAATTCCAGAGGAAAACTTCCTACTGCATCTTTTGCACGGTATCACAGTTAAAGAAGACAAAGAAGCTTAGCACAGAAATACGAGGAACTTGGTTCAGGCAATTTGGGTTTAGAACAACAGTAGCAAGGTCACCCGTGCTACTTGAGCACAGCTTGGAATCTCATCCCTGCGGGTTAGCCCAGGCAAAGGTGCTGTCAAATACCAGAGAGCTGAAAACCAAGGGAGGTCATTCAGTGCCTGCCCATCTCGGCCGCCTCCGTGGCCACCATGAGCATCTTACGCGCTTGTAAGTCTAAATCACACAAACTCATACCCCGACCATGACTCGCATCACCAGATATCGCTGGGTGGGCTGATGGTCAGAACCTTGGCTGTAGCTCAGTACCTTTTAGCACACCCAAAAGGAAGCAAAACCGTGACTAGATGATCTTTAAGGTCCCTTCCAACCTAGACGATTCTATGATTCTATGATGTTTATGGGACAGGCTCTGCCTGAATGGGACTTTTTTTGCTCCTATCGTCTCCCCTCGAGTTATACACACACAGCGCTCCCAAAACCCTTTCCCGACATGCAGCTCCAGTCCTGCTCCTCCCTCTTCAGGTCTTTTCTTTCCCTTTCCCTCCTTCCCCCGATTCACGGCCACGGTGAAATTACCCGTTGACACAGGCGTTTAGTGCTCCTGCGCGGGAAGCAACGAAATCTGGCGGCTTTTCCCAGTTCCCCTCCAGATGATGTAACCCTGGGCGGGCGCCAGGCTGGGTGAGAGAGTGAAAATCCTGCAGTTCGGGGTCAGGCATCCTCCTATTTTTAGGGGTGGTTTCGGCATCCTTGCAGCCAACGGCTGAGATGAACGGGTCGCCTTAATTCAGCCCCAAAACGCCTGCCGGGGTTCGAACAAAGCCGGGCTTTGTGGCAGGTGAAGGGGCTCTGCAGCTCAGGAGCCCCTTTTAAAGGCCGTCGGCGGCTGCTTTGCTGGGCAGGGAGCTCCGGGAGCTCATGCCAAGGTGCAAACCACTCCAAGCTCCCTCCCACCCTTCCACAAACTGGAACTGTAAATCCCAAACCAGGGGCTGGATTCCATCTGGCACCGCCGAGCACTGCTGGCTGCGTCCCACCCCGCATAGCCCTCTGGAAATTCCTACGGGGAGGAACTCGTCCCCTCCAGTACAAACTGGGAATTGGCAGCGCCCCAGGGGATGGAGAGGGGGACGGGGAAGAAGGGCCCTGCGGCTGCAGCGTGGTGAGACTTCTGGAGAAGCTGTGGCTGCCCCATCCCTGGAGGGGTTCAAGGCCAGGCTGGATGAGGCTTTGAGCAACCTGGTCTGGTGGGAGATGTCCACTAGAAGGTTGGAACTAGATGGTCTTTAAGGTCCCTTCCAACCCAAACCATTCTATAATTCTATGGTATTTCTGGTTGTCTGCTGGGAAATGACCAGGCTGTGGTTGCAAATGTTTCACTGGCATCGACTGAGCCCGTGGAAGGCAGGTGGCAGCCCAGGTAGGCTCAGGAGCTGACTTCCCACACTAGGGTTAAGTATACACCCCGGAGAAGGGCTCGGACAGTTTTTTCATGTTTTCCCCATTTTTTATGCGAAAGCTTGAAGCCTCTCTGACCGAGAGACAAATCTCTGTTTGCAGCTAGACTGTGAAACGGTTTACCTTGTTTTATTCCCCGATAGTTTTTATGAAGTGCAGCCTAACTGCGTAGTGATTGTGTGGAAGGCAGGCACCTGAACAGCTGGAATAAATCCCCTGTATGCCGGCGGTGAGCGCCGGTCCCGCTGTAGGTCAGCAGCTCCATTGCAGACCCCTCGTTTCAGGGGGCGTTAATGGAGCTGGCACAAACGAAAGCGGGGGGCACCCGCTAGAAGAGCTGGCTTTTATTGTTGCAGATGGAGCTCTTTATGTTTTTTCTTGCTGGTTGAGGTGGTCTAGCAAACACTCGGCTTCCTCGTCGTCTTTAAACTATGTAGAGAGGCGGGGAGGTGGCTTTTGATAAAGTGAGCGGGCTTTTGCTTTGAAAAGTCCCTTCCTGCAGATTTTGGCATGACTGACCACCCAGCTCCCAACAATCCCCGAGCTTCATCATACAGTAGTTTTGTACAAAGCTGTGTTTTTCTGCGCACAAGCCTTTTAAAGCTGCGTCTCTTTGAAAACACATCCCTAGATAGTCCCCCTGTGGTTTCACAGGCGGAGTTGGAGATGGGTGCAGAGGACGTGGTCGGGAAGAGGGAGCAGGCTTGGGTGGCCAGAGGTGCTGGGGGACACATGGTGATGAGCAGCAACTGCTGCACGTAGCACAAGTTGTTAGATAACTTCCAGATTAAAATGCTACATGTTAAAAGACCATCACAGCATGAATTCAACCATATTGTGCACTCGCTCTGAGGAGCAGTCCTTACTGAGATGCTCTCATCCCCTTCCCCACACCGAATCCTCCTCTCCCCATTGCACAGAGCAGGTGTGGGACTTACAGAGCAACTTTTTCCCCTCGCCAGTCACTGATTTCCACGTGGGTTTTTCTACCGTGTCTTTCTGGCAGTTAAATATGAGCATTAACGTGTTTAATTCCGGAGTGGAGCTTTGAGATCCTGCCTTAACCATGCACAAAGAGGCCCAGAGGTTAAAACTACAGGGTCGCATGCTTAGTTTGAAAGTACTTCAGCATTATGTGCAAACCTGTGTTGGAAATGCCATCGTGGTGGCATCCGTGGGGGCTCAGCCCGGCTGCAGATGGGCTCCCAGCTGGCCCCAGGCAGGCACTGGAGAAATCACTGTGCCCAGAGGGGAATTCTGGGCTTTAGAGAGGAGATGGCTGGGCAGAGGGAGGATATGCTCCTCCACAGGGCGGCACTGACCTTCTTCATCTCAAAAGCATCCCTGTCCCCATCCACCAGGCGTCGGAGGAGCCAGGCTCCTTTGGGTTGGGCTCACACAGTTGCTCTTCCCTCTCTTTCAGCTCCCGTTCGTGGAGCAGAAGGACAGATTTTGGCTGAGGAGGACTCTGAGGCCGACTCCTGTTTGTACAAAGTGGGTACAAAGACCTCAGTGGAAAGAAAATGCTCCAAAACAACCTGTCTGCATTTAAATCAGCCTAATTAAAGTGGCTTTTCCCAGGAGCTGGCAGGCTGCGCTGCCCGCCCAAAGCGATTTGTGCAATTACCATCTTCTGTGTTTGCCTGGTGGGGTTTTTTCTTACCGCTCTCGGGGAAGATCACTTACGTGCAGTAAGGTTCTTTTAAGTTTAGAAATAGAGGGGGCCGGATTCTCACCCGCTCCAAGGAGTGGAGTAAATCGGCAGAGCTCTTGCTGATTTACACCTGCTGGTGCTCTAGCCTGGAAATAGCTCAGCAAGTGTAAAAGAGGAAAAAAAAAAAAAAAAAAGGTTTCTCCATCCATCTGGAACACATTGCACACATCGGGGGAAAGGGAGGCATTTGTGAGAGCGAACGCTTCATTTATCAGTGTAGGAGCTATTGAAAAGGCTGGATGTAGCGGGGATAATTATAACCAAGATTAGTCTTCTTGGAATGGAAAAGTAACGACAATCCTCTTTTACCAAATCCTCTGAAATTTACTATCTATTTATTTAACACCTCAGACCCTTTCCCGCGGCAGAGGATGGGGGAGATTTATAGGGGTGCAGTTCAGTAATCTAAATACTTGGGCTGCTCTGCTTCTTCTCACTGTCACCGCGGGGAGGCCCTGGGAACCGGGAATGCAGACGGGAGCGCGGGGAGGCAGGGGCCAGAAATCACCCGGAGTCAGGGAAAACGCTCTTCTGGCACTGGCTTCGCAGGCGAGAAGGACCTGGCCCTTGGAGGCAGCTTTACCTGTCGGTACTCTTGGGAAAAGAACAAAGCTCCTGCCATCCCCTCTTCAGGAACTGCCTGTTTTTAATTTTTTCCAGTGTATCTGTGGGGTTTTTTCGCCATGCGAGGAGAGGTAATATATATTCAGAAATTCCTGGTGCAGCTAAGGTTGGAATTGGGAAGCTGACGGCAGTTTCCCTGTGATAAATCACGGTTATCAGCTGTCTCCATCCTAAAGTCTTACCGAAGCTGAAAACCCCTGCTAGAAGCTGAAATAGCAGCACAGGAAGGAAAATCCCTTTGGGACGATATAGGGTTTGTTAAAAAAAGAGAAGAGGTTATCCAGAATCCAGGAAAATGAATGCAGGCAAAGGAGCAGAGCTGTGGGCCTGGAAGCCCTTCTGCTGCCATCATTTAATGAGGAGAAAATGCCTGGGCTGGGGTTTAATAATTGTTGCTGGTCTTTTTTGAAGCAAGTTCCTAAGTGCTAGGCCTGTCTGTGTTTAGGGGTTTATGAGCTGTGCTGCCTTCTGGCTGAATATTTACTCTTTTCTTACCACAAAAGCAAGTGTCCTTTCCAGGCCAGCATACCTTGCGGGAGCTGAAATGCACAGCCTTGATTTCCCATTCAGCTCGAAAGCTCTGTGGGATTTTAGAGTTGTTATAAGCACACACAAAACCCGAACAACAAACCCTGAAAGGTGAAAATACCGGTCCAAAGAAGACAGAAGGAAAATTTCCTTTGACTCCTTCCGATTCAGGGTTTCAGTCCAAGGGGTTCAGTAGCTCTGTCAGCCTTTGTGCTTCAAGGCACAAGCCAAGTTCTCACTAATGAAATTTAAAAGGCAATTTTCCTCCCGGGCACAAATTCTAATATAAAGTCTCCTACGTTTTCCTAAACCACTGTCAGAAATTGGCCGCTGTTGAAGGCAGAATGCACAATTGGATCAGGCTGCCTGTCTGAACTGGGTAACTGGGGAGGCAGCGGGGGAAGAGGGGTTTGAAGGTGTGTTTGGGGGTGTATCGGGAAGCCTTGGTGCCCTGGTTGGTCCCGTGCTCCCATCTCCCATGCTGCCTGCCCATCACCTTGGTGGCTGACTCACCCTTTTCCATATATCCAAGTCCTGAAGAGTTTGGGTAAAGCGTCAAACGATGCGGGATTGATGGTTTGTTGGGGAACACCAGCTCTTTTTGGCCTGAGCAAAGCGAAGGAGGGAATCTTTGCATGTTCTTAGGAAAATGGTGGGACAGCATGTAGTACTCTTAGTGCCAGCTCCGCTCCACGTTCAGCCCTTTTGTAGGCATCTCTTTGAACCTGAGCCACTCTGGGTGGTAGGCAATCAAAGCGGCTTCCTGAGGTTTTTGTATCTCACCGGTTTCCTGCTGCAGCGTGGGCAAAAATTGTAGAAGCCAGGTATCTGGCAGTGAGAGGCAGGTTTCAGAGTATTTTCTGGCTCATGCTGCCAACTACAGGAGTTCTGGTGTGGCCATAGATGAGGGATCCATCCGCACGTGGCAGCCTCGTCAGGCTGGAGACCCACATGTGGATCTGGTCCATCTCTGCCTGAAGCCGTTGGGAGCGTTTCCCATCACTCCCAAAGAGCTGAAAAAGGTCTCATAACCCCCACATGCACCGCTTTCTTCCTGGTTTTTTTTTTTTTTTTATTGCATTTAAAACACGGCACAGCCCGGTCACAAGAGGCAGAGATGTTCTTGAAATCCCAACCTGGGACGGCTTTCAGCGACAAAAAAAACCTGTGGCAATATTCTCTGCACCGTGTCTCGGGAGGGTGTTTTCATGTCCCATAAACACAGGGTTTCTCAGAAGTTGCTCTAAGAGGCTCTTGGAAAGTTTTGGGAAGTGTTTTGCGGGGGATGGTAAATAGGTTGGTCGCAGAGGCGGGGAGGGGGTAACCTCCGCACCTTCCGTCAGTGCCTTGGACCCTTCGTTCCAGCTGCAGTGTGCATTATTTAGCTCAAAATTGCTTCTTCTGGCACCCTTCCTCCCACACGCTTGTGTACTAACATGGCCATTCTCAAGGGCCTTGTCCCTGCCAAAGCACAGCCTGTTACCAAAAGAGAAAGACAATTAAGAGGAAGCGGTGGAGTTTGCCGTATAAACCTTTAAAACTTACCCCGCTGAGTAAGAACACGGAGCGCCGTTTCATCCCGACAGATGCTTCCTGGATGAAAAGGAGCGACTGGATCTGATGGGAATGGATAAACAGCTTCGCTCCTCCCGGTTCCTGCAGCCCAGCTCCCCGGAGGGGTCCCACCACCCGTCCCTGCCTGGCCCTGGGTCGCTGCGCTGTGGTGCAGGCTCACCTCCCAGGTTTTGTGAGCAGCCCAAATCCTGGTTTCTTCGTCTCTAGGTGGAGATCTCTGTCCCAGCCCCAGCCTGGGTGCTCCTCCTGCCAGGTTTGGTGAGGGTACACGCAAGCATGCCACCAGTGCCACCAGCTCCAGCTGCCTCCTGACACCGGTGTGCTGCCCATCGTCATACGCTCTTGTCCTGGGGAGCAGAAATCTTCTCTGGGCACACCAGGGCAATCGAAAACTTCCCTCAATGCCCTGTCTGACGCTGGCATCGCTCCCACCCATGCATTTCTTCTGCCCTCCTTCCCAGATCATCTGCCGCACAGGTTGAAGCAGAGCAGGGACCTCCTTGCTGCTGGTGGCTGAGCCGTTCATGCACAGTCCTCTTTGGATGGTGAGGGGACATCTCACAAACGTCCCTTCCCAGGAAAAACCTGAGCAGGATGCTGTGACCCCGCCGTGCCTCCATAACAAGCTGTACTGGCCCTTCTGACATTGTCTGAGGAACAAGACTGTGCTACAAGCTTGAGGGAAAGGTGTGGAGAAGAGGTTTGGGGGAAAAGCACACCAAACCATCACTGGGCTCTGTAGGTGGAATCGTAGAATCATAGAATAGTCTGGGTTGGAAGGGACCTTTCAGATCATCAAGTCCAACCATCGGCCTAACACTGACAAAAACTATCACTAAACTATGTCCCTCAGCACCACGTCTGCCCATCTTCTAAATACCTCCAGGGATGACGATTCCACCACTTCCCATGGAGAGGGAACTGGGGCTGGAAGCAGAACACCAGACCAGCCCAGCCTCTGCTCCAGGGCCCCGCTGCGCTCCCAGCAAAACACAGCCAGGTGGGTTTTATCCAAGAGAGCAACACTCAAGGAAATATGTATGGAAAAGCCGCGGTGCTTCTTCCAGCTCACGTGTGCCCACGTTTTCTGAATGGAAAAATCCACGGCCCTGTGAGAGTGTCTGGAGAGAAACTCCGTCTCACAGCCCTCTGCAAGGGCACTGCAAACACCGGAGACGTGAAACAACCTGAATACGAGAGTAATTGGCAGCATCTTTCTCACTCCAGCTGACCTTTTCAGTGCTCTCTCTCGGTTACTGGCCATTCCTCTCCTTCTCCGAGGCATGTGGCATTGATGGGACCAGCCGCTTAGGATGGCAGGAGGTGGCATTGATGGGACCAGCCATTAAGATGGCAGGAGGAGGTCTTGCTGAAGTATTTCTGTACGGGATGCAGGGGCTTGGGATACGGGATTTGGCTGGATTGAGCACAAACTGCATCCCTGTTCAGTGCTGTCTCGGCCGGTTGGAAAACTCACTGGATCCCAGGTGGCCGTCATCTGGAAAGTGGCTGATTGCCAAGTAAATCCAGGAGCTGCTGTCTTTAGAGGAAACTCCTAGAAGATGGAACTAGGCAGCGAAACAACAAGTTTTCTCTAGCAATTACTCTGCGGGGAATTGGGCCAGATCTCTGCGTTGCAAATGTATAGGACGTACGCCTATAGAAATCCCTGAGAGTGCGACAGACGTTAATCAGTCCCATGTGTTGGTGTGGAGACTCAGCTCAGAGCTCTGTGGCAGACGCCCAGGGAACGCTGGAGGCAGCATGACCTGGGAAACAGAGGTACGTGTGGCTCCGAGAGCAGCATACACCGAATTTGCCTTTCTTTCACTCAGCCAGCCCCTCTCCTTACTGCGTCTCAGACACGTGCAGTCTTTGCTTATTCTTTCATTTTCCTCATTTTTTTTTTTCTTTCTCTCTTTGCCCCAGATTCATAGAAGCACAGAGTGGTTTGGGTGGGAAGGGACTTTTAAAGGCCATCTAGTCCACCTCCCTGCCATGAGCGGGGACATCTTCACCTAGATCAGGTTGCTCAGAGCCCCGTCCAACCTGGCCTTGAATGTTTCCAGGGATGGGGCATCGACCACCCCTGTCTTTATTTATTTGTTTCTTTATTTATGTGCCGGCCTTTCTTCTTATGCTCCATTCTGTTCTGGGAGGCAAGAAGAGGCAGTTGTATGTGATGGGTTCTTGCTGCAGGTCCTTGCTGAAGCCTGGGACTGGGCAGGGACAGGAAGGTGCTGGGGGTCCTGGTGGGCTCCCACTGCTTCCCTGGGGACACTGTCCCCTGCGATGTCCCTTCAGCAGAGAGATGTCCTGCAGAATGAGCCCCTCACCAGCACTGGCTGTCCTCTGTGGAGGTGGACTTTGGAGTTACACCAGTCACACAAATCCCAGTTGGGTTCCTAATGATCTGTGTTGGTTTAAGGGTTTTTATTTCCAAATAAGTGACTTTCTCAGGCGTGTTTCTTACTCCCTTTGGAACGTCTCGGTTCTGCTGTATGTCCAGGCTGTGCACAAACAACAAACAGTGATAAAGACCGACCTATTGGCACGGCAATGCACGGGGCAGCTGGTGGGACTGCGTATTTATTGGACTGGAGATACAGGCACCATGGAAATATGAAGATCTGCTGGCAGCTTGGGCTTCTCCTCTGCCTTGTTGGGCTGCTGCCCTTAGAAATAGCAGGGAAGTTTTGTGTAATTACAGGAGGTTTGAGAAAAGTTTGGGTTTTGGGTTTATCTGTTCTGAGTTTGCAGTTCACATACCAACCGCGTGCCGTTTGCCATCACTTTTTCTCCTTCCCCTGGGTAGTTCTTTTTCTCTCTTTATTTTCTGGATCTTTTATACAGCAAGAGGAAGAGAGGACCTTTCCAAAGGCACAGCACTATGTGACTGTAAAGCCACGGGAGGACTCGGGGCAGGGTATGTCCTCCCTGGGGTGGCCAGGCTCTGATGGAGAAGACAGGCCACCGTCTCCAGAAGGAGCCATGTGGCTGTCGCTCTGTTGTCAAGCTGGTTTTGGGAGACAGTTTGGGAGAAATATCCTTTATACTGAGATTTCTGGGCCTGCTTTCCAAGTCACTGCTGACTCCACATCCAGAGCCAGCCCTTGCTGTGTAGTCGGGACACTTGGCAGGGATTTCCTATCTGATTACTGGGACAGGAAAAAAACCCCACAACTCTGACCCAGTCTTCATCTTATCTGCTGGGATTCTTAAAGAAAAGGCACAAACCCCCCCAAATAATCCCCCTGGGAAATAAGATATGGTATTTAATGCTTCCTAAAATAGCTAGGACTCAAAATAGCACCTTACTGTTGTTTCTGTGTCTTGTAGAAGTGTTTGCACGAAGCATCTTCCAGTAATTTGGGTACCACAGACAGTGCGGGGGCTGTTGCAGAGTGTGGTGTCTGACCAGCCTGCTGGGGGGGAAACAGCATCAGCATCAGAAAAATTGAAATGTGAAGTAAGCAGATAAATCAGCCTTGCTTTTCCTGTATTAAGCCTGTCTGGGGCACTGAAAAGCACGTGGGTGGAGAGGAGCACTGGTGCCGTGGAGTGACTTGATGAAGTTGGGTCCATCCTCGTGGGAAAATCCCAGGGATTTCGGACATACCGTCCAAATCTCTCTTCTCTTGTCATTCAGGGGCAACAGCCCAGCTCTGTCTGATTTCAGAGACTGGTGCACTGGGCTGTAGCTGGAAGCCATGGAAGCCTTAAACTGCCTTGCCCCTCCTCTCCCCTCCTAGGAGGGCCATAATCTTCTGTGGCTTGAACTTTACAGCTGGGAATTCCCTCTTCCTTGCCCTCCTTTCCCATAGCAGTGCTCATTCCTTGGGTTCTCCCTTCCCGCCTGGTTTTTCTGGACACCTGTGGGCTTGCAGGAACAACACGCCACATTTCTGAAAAGCTCAGCTGCACTTTTGGAAGTCCCGTGGCACCTGTGGATGCTGTGGGAGCATCGCTTCGGTCCAGCAGCCTTTCCAAGCCTGCATCCCACTGGCAGTGGGGTCCCAGCTCCCCGTGGGAACATGCTGTAATTTTTTAGTCTCCAGCAAAGCAGCAGGTCCCAAGTCGTGGAGCCACTTCCAGTAGATGGCATCAAAGACAGCGAGTTCCTTTGCCCAACCTGGCTCCTCATCTCTGGCTGCGGAGAGCTGTTTCTCCACAGTCCCATTTCCCAACAGGGAGGGCTGGAGCAGCCATTCCTTAAAAAAAGCAAGCTCCTTAAAGCAGCCGAACCTTAAAATAAGCAAACTGTGCATTGCTTTTCTTTTGCTCCAGCGCTAAGTGACATGACCCGTGTCACACACCGACGTGGGGCTTGGTTTCCCACCCGGCAGTGGGGACCGAGTGAGCGCTGCTCCCTGCCTTTCGCTTGCGTCTGATTATTCAGCCATAGTCTCACACTGAAAAATGCATTGAAAAGGCATTGACCAAAAATCATCGTAGACCTTCAGGTGCAGTTTTTGATGTCTGAAATAAGTTTGCTTTTTATGCATATATGGTTTTTTTGCATATATATATATTGTTGCGTATATATATATTGAATTTTTTTTTTGCATAGTACAAAGATTAAAGGGATTTAATCTACTTTTTCTTTCTTTCTTTATAAACCATGAATACACCTCATAGTTGTTGGAGGTCATTGCTCTACTGGAGGTGAAGAAACCCCCTTCTCGACTCCCACCTGTAGGAATTCCCACAACCAGCAGGTTTAGCCCACCAGAGACTCCACTGTGCCGGAGCTGACACATCACATTTGAAAATCTGGTCTCTGACTCGCCATTATTTCTGTTCTCTTTGGGAGCATTTCCCAAATTGGGCTCCCTACCTTAGCAGAAGGAGGTGAGGAGGAACGGGTGGCTCCGTTGAAGTTTGGGAAGAGGGAACATACATGTAGTTTTTATTTTTAAACTTAGACCCCGGTGACTTTTAAATGTAATGCTTGTAACATACCCTGCCTTTGGGAAATTTATTTAAGCTGTCTCCTAGTGCTTGTATTAGCCAATAGACTTAGCAGGATTTTATGGATTTATTCTCAATTAAAAGGAAGGAAGTGGAGTTTCTTCCTGCTGGTTTCTCTCTCTGCTCCGTTTGTAAGCTCAAAGGGGAAAAAAATGCCTTCCCTTCTTTGCTTGCCATAGATACCATATATACCTTGGGCTTAACTCTTCAGTCCTCGCCAGCTCGAGGTAGGCTTGGCTTCAGCTGGTGACAGGCAGGATTTGGCCCGTTGTGTGACATTCCGGTCCCCGGCCGAGCCGCGTGGCAGGCAGTGCACGGCTCCTGTGCTCCACAGCCCAGGCCAGGGCCACTCTCTTCACCCGGACAAGAAATTCCCTTGCAAAAGGAGACGGGATTGGAGAGGGAGGGCAAGTTTCTTTTGGATGCCATATGGAAAAATTAACTTTCAGATGGTTTAAACTGTTGCATGCTCCGTTTCAGCTTGACTGTTCATATGCTCCCGGCTTTGAAGAATTGCATAGCCCTGAAAGAATCCTTTCTTATAGTTATTTTCTTCCAATTACTGTGGAAGTGAATATGAGAGAAGCAGTCCTGAACACCCGGTGAGCAAGAGGTCCTGCCTGCCTTCCGCAGCAGGAGCCTGCCTCCAGAGAGAGGAAGGATCCTGGACAGGATTATAACAAAGGTGTGATGCCTATAATAAATCTGCAAAGCAAGAAGGGATCCCCAAGGCCTGATGGGCTCTCTCTGTGTCACACGGGTGGTTGCTCAGTGTGGATAGAAGTGGATGGAAGTGGATGGAAGTGGTTGTTCAGTGGATGGAAGAAGAGTGCAGCTTGATCGTTGATATTGAAGGGGCTTGGGGGACCTGAAAATGTGGTGGGAGGGTGGGGGTGAGGCAGAGGGGGCTCCGTTCTCCTTCGCCAGATGCCGTGGGCCAGCAGATGAGCTTGTTCCTGGCCCGACTGAGCATTTGCAGCCAGGGCTGAGCCTGAGCTGGGAGCACAGCGGAGAAGGAACTGGGGTGACTCCTTAGTCTGCAAGGGTCCTGGTGACTTCTGCTTTCAGAAAACAGAAAAAGGCTCTCCGTGGACTGTCTTCCTTTTTCATTTTGATCAGGCCATGGGTAAAAAGCAGGCTGTTGCATAGCCACATGTGCTGCTGGAGTTTCTCACCCTGGGGAGATAAGGAGGCACTTCAGGACGCAAAGTCAAGTGGTGATTCTACCTGCCTCCAGAAGGTCTGGTGGCCGTGCAGGAGAGCAGGCTCCTGCCCCGTGACACCTCGTGGTGTCTCCTGCGCCGCTCAGAGCTTGGAGAGCACAGTCGTGTGGTGCAGGAGAAGCACAAAATGTCATTTTTTGGTGTGTTGTGTTTCCTGGGGTGAGCAGCCAAGACTACGTGCAGATGTGCTGGAGGACAGAGGGCTTGTTTTCTGCCAGGATCTGCACTCAGAGCAAGGGCACTGCGACAGTCTCGTCTGACAGAGACAGAACTCATACAGAGCTTTGCTGGAGCTCAGAAAAAAAAAAGCAAATCTGCAGCAGGATAATGTATTTGTGTAATGAATTAGATCTGAAAACAGGATTAAGCCCTCCTGAGGGCTTCAAGATGGCAAACAGAAGGCTCAGCCAGGCCAATGAGTGCGCTGGTGGCATGGTCACATTGCGTGGCCAGAAATGGTCATGGCACTGGTGGCACCTTTCAGTGGGTGCTGGTGCCCTGGGGGACTTTTGGGGCTGCAAGGGGATGTTCAGGCTGATGTCCACCAGGACCAGGACCACCTGGGGACCTCAAAATGTGTCCTCAAAAAATGTCCCTCTCGGTTGGGAAGCAAACAGCATCCTCCAGGAGGAGCAGTCCAGCGATGCTCCTCTTAAACATCCGGGCTCCAGGGGGGTGAGGGAGGGAATAAGCATAAATTTAACATCATGAATTTAAGGCACAAACTTAGCCCAGGGTGTAAGTGGATGCAAATCCGCTGACATCAGCAACTAAGGCCCTTTCACAAGGGCGAAGCTGGACCGTGTTCTCCAGGTGTGATGGTACTTGGGTGCTGGTCACACAACTCTGCGGTGTCAGGGAGGACTTTCCTTCCCAGGGAACAATGACAAAAGGTGCCGGTCACTTCGTTATGGATTATCTTGTTCCTTGGGAATGAGGCGAGCAGAGCCTGAGGAACGGGCATTGCAGGAGGAAGAGGGAATAGAGGAATGAGGTTGAAAGAAAACCAACCTGATGCTTTCCAAGAGCAGACCAGAGTGCCTGGGACTGTTCAGGCGTTATCTTTGGTTACAAGAGCTGAAAAGCTGAGAAGAGCGCTTGAAATGGGAGACAAGGGGGGCCTCTACATGGCACTTCATGACATGATGCATAAAGATTTGGCAGGCACCTGAAGTTTCATTATTAGTATTTTTTTGTTGAGAAGGGGCAGGTGGGACTGGTTTCAGAACGCTGCTGGGCAATGGTGAACCCTCTGTCCCGAACATATTCCTTGTCTGTAGCTTCAGGAAGGTTTATTTGTGCAATAAAATGACCCACTTGATAATACCTGGGGACTTCCCCCCCTGGTGACCCATCCGCAGCCCTTAGCTCTCGCGTGCAGTCCCAGGAGACGGGCAGAATTTGGCTTTGCGTGCGCTGAGGAATGAACGAATAAATAAATAATCCTTCCCCAGCCTATGCAATTCGCCATTTATAGTCATGCAAACAAAATCCTGCATTCTGGTGTCCAGAGAGCTGGGGAGGGGGGGGTGGCTGGGGCAGGGAGAGGGGGAGCCTCTCCATCGCTTGGGGAGGGGAAAAGCCTTGTCCCAGGCACGGGGCAAAGTCTGTCTGGTGGGAAAAGCTGAAAGGAGCCCCTGCTCTGCAAAAGCCACAGGGAAACCATCCAACAGCAGCTCCATTTTGAGTTGTCCTTGTCCCATTTCCCCAGCGCTCATCTATAGATGACCAGAGAGGCCAGAAGGGCTTGGTTTTGTGCTGAGGCTACCGTGGGGGCTGGCAAGGGGGTCTGTTATTTGGCTCACCCCATGTTTCGTAGGTTTGTCCATAGATTTCAGGGAAGTCTGGAAGATTCTCCTGCTTGGTTTGGTGAAGGCAGCACGAGACCTGGCTGGAGGATGCTGCTTTACAACCTAGTTCCCACAACTTGACTTGAATTTCGGTCTTCTCTGCCCTGGTGAGGCCACGTCTGGAGCACTGTGTCCAGTTCTGGGCTCCCCAGTTTAAGGACAGGGAACTTAATTAATTTCATCATTTTAGTAAAGGAAACATCAGCTTATATTCCTGTTTCACAAATACTTGACACTCTTGGGAAGGAGGAGCTCTTTTTAGCTTGTGAGATGACTGTATTTGCTTTTTGGGGTAAATCTATGTGCCCAGGTTCAGTTTCTCTCAGCTGAAGTGGATTTCCTTTTCTTTGTTTTGCTTTTCTTCCTTTTTTTTTTCCCCCTAATATGCCGTTATGGGTCTGTGAAAGCAGCAATTCATGGTTTAACAGTTCTTTTAAACACTTTAAGATATTTTTCAGCTCATCTGTTTTCAGTGAAGCACTTAAGCACATGCTCAGCTTTAACAAAGCCTTAATCTTGCCCCTTAAGATAAGGGCAAGTTCAAGTATCTTGTAGAAAAAGGGAAGATTTGCTGAATCTGTGTGGGGTTCAGTGTTCACCGTAACTCCCTGAAGTAGCCTTAATACAGAATAAATTCGTCTGCTCCTGCTTCGTTCTCAGCATAATCCGTTGATGGTACAAAATGCAATTAGCAAGTAAGGGCTTAATTTTAAGTCATTTTATCCCATCCTCTGCCCTGAAACTGGAGAAAGGTCTCGGGTAGAGACTGGGTCTGGCAGCAGAGATGCTGAAGGCAGGTCCCCATTCCCTGCTGTGCTCCTGGAGGATGTGTGTTCAAAAAGCGGGCGGCTTTAGCCAGCAGAGCGGTGTTTTACAGCCCTTCTGAATGTCCTGCGTTACTGTTCTCACACAGAAACCCGTGGAAGGCTCTTTTATCTAAAACCAGAATTGCATGGAAATGAGCTGGGGACTGGGGAAGAAGCATCTGCGTTATCTTTTTCTTAACCCCGCTTTACCATCTCGACATGTAAATCCTATGGCTAATGGGATTTATGGCAGAGAAACCTCAGGAGCAAAATCTGTGGCTTTGGAGGGAACGTCGAGCTTCGTTTTCTCATCAAACCATCTCACTTCCATTCCGGTTGTTTAGCTGCAGCGTGCTCCCACGATCGTGTGCCGGGGCACTCTCCTGGCTCTCTCCGGAGTTATTTGGCACTATCTGTGTATACAGAAATACGGACTCGCATGCATTTGAGGCTTCTTTTACATCCCAGAAGCAAAGGAGCCCAGCAAAGGGAAGTGTTGAAGGTAGCTCCGTTGTTAAGTTGACATTTCCTTTCTTCTGTGTCCAGTTCTGGGCTCCCCAGTTCAAGAAGGACAGGGAACTGCTGGAGAGGGGACAGCAGAGGCTACAAAGGTGATGAGGGGCCTGGAGCATCTCTCTTACGAGGAAAGGCTGAGGGACTTGGGTCTTTTTAGTCTGGAGAAGAGAAGGCTGAGGGGGGAACTGATCAATGCCTATAAATACTTCAAGGGAGGGTGTCAAGAGGATGGACCCAGTCTTTTTTCAGTGGTGCCCAGGGACAGGACAAGAGGAAATGGGCACAAACTTGAATACAAGAAGTTCCACCTAAACATGAGGAGGAGCTTCTTTACTTTGAGGGTGGCAGAGCCCTGGCAGAGGCTGCCCAGGGAGGTGGTGGAGTCTCCTTCTCTGGAGACATTCAAACCCCCCTGGACACGTTCCTGTGCAACCTGCTCTGGGTGGACCTGCTTTGGCAGGGGGGTTGGACGAGATGATCTCCAGAGGTCCCTTCCAACCCCATGTGATTCTGTGACTCTTGTTGTTTGCCTGTGTCCCAGTGCACGTCTCCCGGAGTTCGACGTCCCCTCTCAACAAAAACCTCTTCTCAGAGGTGGTGGTTGCGGTGCAGCCCTCGTTGGGCTCAAACCCTCTCTGCCTTGCTCTTAAACTCATACCATGGACTTGTACATCAGGCAAGCAGGATTTTTATGTCAAATTCCAAATTCTAGAGTAAACTCTCCTCCCTCTACTAATGCAGGGCGCACCCAGGTGTGTGCAATCGAGGACTCGATATGCTGGGTAAACACCAGTTACTAACTGGGTTGACATGGCCAGTTAGGGCTGTCTGAAATGAGATTATCCTGGAACTGAAAAGCTCGGTGACGCCGCCGTGACAGCGCTCGGCAGCAGTGGGGTGGTGGCAGGATGGGGTGAGATGGGGTCTGCTGATCCCAGCCTCCTCATTCAGGCAGTGATTTGGGTTGAGAGAGATGACTGGAGCGGTCATAAAAATACCAATAAACTGCTGTATCACAGTCTCGGGGGGGACACATGGGTAGGGGTGTGAGTGAGGTGTGGTGGGTGCTGTGGCACCAAGGCCAGAAGGGTTTGCACCATCAGCCGTGTTTGCAACGAGTCGCACATCCCCGTCGTGTGTTGGAGGGGAGGTGTTGCTGCCTGGCTGTGCTGAGCGCGGTTTTACTTCGAGTGTGACCCATAAATGAGGTATTTTGATGGCAGGAAGCCCTTTAGTTCAGACCCAAGTGTCACCTCACATGCTGCTGGGTGACACCTTGACTCATAACCACAAGCTCTTCCTGCGCTCACTCGTTTTCTTCCCCAGCCCTGTCTTTGAGCGACTGCTGCTCTCCCACCGCTCTCCACTGCTCCTCGTGTTTCCAGCTGCACGGTTCCAGCCCCCCCCACAGCTTTGTCTCTCTGTTTGGAGGAACCCAGGTTAGAGAACGCATCCCTTCCACCAGCTGGCTCTGCTGGGTGTCCAGCAGTGTGTCTGGCCTGAGGACACTGGGGACACCTGGAGCAATGACACCAGCTGGGCTGTTTCTCAAAAAGCAAGCCCCTCCTGGCACTGAATTTAAATATAAATGATGCACCAGCCTGTCGGTGCTTTAACTGTCCAGGTCTGCCCGGTGGTTTTGGGACCTTGCTCCCCTTCAGAGATAAGTCTGCATTTCCCCCGTGCCTTCCCAAGCATCTCCAGGTGGCTTAGAAACAGTGCTGTCGCAAGAAGGGTTAATGAAGACAAGCAAAGGCCATGAATGGGAGAAAAGGGATCACAGTTATTTTAAAATAGGGGTTTTTTGTGGTTGGATAGGCCTCAGGAGCCTTTTTTGTGTGACTTTTTGACTCTGCAAACGTGTCACTTCTGGTAGGAACTGGGGTGGAGACATCACCTACAGCAAACAGCGTTCTCCCGCCTTGGGCAGCGTCCAGAGAATAGGAAAGGGCTGTGTGTGTTTTGTCTTAAAGAAGTGCAGAAACAGGTGCTGCCAAAGGAGTGGAAGAAATTAAGTACAGCGCTTTCCAGGAAGAACGTCCTGTTTCCAATCCCCTCTTCGTTTGGCATTAAAAAGTGGGATTTAAGTAGGTCAGTTCCTCCTGGGGCTGCAGAGGCGAGAGCCGGAGCTGGAGCACAGCACGGACAAGAGATGGAAACCGTTCCCCTCTCACTCCTGGCCTCCACGACTCCTGGGATTTCATCCCCGTGGTCTCTTGAGCTCTGCTTTACTCCTCTGATTGGAGCTTTGCTTGGGTGTCCGAGCACTAAGCACCTTTTCCCCACGGCTGCTGGCAGCAAGATGTGTTATTTGCTCTCTCATCAATCTCTTGCAAGGTAACGATGCCCTCCCCGCTCTGCACCTTGTGCCCAAGAGCCGGGTGGCAAATGGTGCAGCTCTGCCTGCAGTCACGTGCAACAGGCGTTTGCGCCCAGTGGTTCAGAAATCTGAGTTTTTCTCAGCTCTTCCCCCAGATGCTGGATCGGGGGGGACTGAGGAAATCAGGATTCGTACCTGGGGGGCAGAGGAGGGGTGGCACTGGGAGTGATGGGCCAGTTCTGCATTCCAGCTATTTCTGAGTGCAGGAGAAAATCTTATCTGGGTGCATCATTTAAAGCACCATGAATTCCACTTGGATGAAGAATCTAATTAAGTGCTGCAGGCTTCAGACAACACATTAATATTTTCAACAATTTGACCCCAAACAGCCATTAAAGCTCTTTCTGATGACTAATATATGTTACACGTTTTTGCTTTAATTAGAACAAGATTGTAATCCATACTTCAGTTAAGTTCATTACACTTATAAACTTAATGCAATCAGAAGATCAATTGGTCATTAGCTAAGTAAGTCCACTGTAATTAACATTTACAGAAAACTTTTAATTGTGTGCTTGTCCTTCACAGCAGGTGATGAGGGAAGCGAGGCCTTTCTCCCTTGTGCTCCTGATGATTAAATCAGGTTAGAAGCTCTATATTGTGTGTCCCTAACTGGTGACCAGCTAAACTCCCTTTGTAGAATCTGGTGAGGAAAGACAGCAGCTGGTCCAAAGACACCAAAACCCAGAGGGCTTCATGGTGTGACCCGTCCTGTCCCCAAACAGCTGGCTCAGCTGGACGGGGCTGTATGAGCATCATAGGATCATAGAATTGTCTGGGTTGGAAGGGACCTTTCAGATCATCGAGTCCAACCATTGACCTAACACTGACAAAACCACCACTAACCCATGTCCCTCAGCACCACGTCTGGCCAGATTTTAAGTACCTCCAGGGGTGGTGACTCCACCACTTCCCTGGACAGCCTGTTCCAATGCTTGATAACCCCTTCGGTGAAGAACTTTTTCCTAATATCTAATCTAAACTTCTCCTGGCACAACTTGAGGCCATTTCCTCTTGTCCCATGGCCTGTTCCTTGGGAGAAGAGACTGACCCCCCGTGGCTACACCCTCCTTTCAGGGAGTTGGAGAGAGCGAGAAGGTCTCCCCTCAGCCTCCTCTTCTCCAGGCTGAACACCCCCAGCTCCCTCAGCCGCTCCTCACAAGACTTGTTCTCCAGACCCCTCCCCAGCTCCGTTGCCCTTCTCTGGACCCGCTCCAGCCCCTCAATGTCTTTCTTGTAGCGAGGGGCCCAGAACTGGACACAGCACCGGAGGTGGGTGGGCTGGTCCAGAGCATGATGGTATGGTCAGCTCCGGCCAGATGTGCACAGTGGTTTTCTGGTGGAAGGTGGAGCTGTAGGGCCAGGTCTGCTCCCCGCCATCTGCTAACACCTTGCTTTGGCCTTCTGTTGTACCTGGGCTCCTGGGGCATCCACCTCTGAGCGATGCACCCAAATATTTCGTCAGCTTGGGAGCCACCAGGTGGGGAAGGGACCACCACAGAGAGAACACAAGTGCCAGCCTGGGCTGCTGTATCGGGGGACGTGCCCGGTGGTGCCTGGGGTTGGTGGCACACGTGGGTCTCCAGGCGTTGTTGGGTGGGCAGGTAGGGACACCCACACCAAGCGATGCGATGGAAGCCATGGCAGCAAGCTGGGCCTTTTTCCACTGGCAGGTCCCTAGATCTTCTCCAGAATTTCTTGTCTGCAGATAATAATGAATAGTCCCTTTAAGCCGAGCAACTGGGTAGTGCTGGTTTTGCCTACCTGAGAAGAAGCAGCATCCCTCCTCGGAGGGACAGAATTATGCTCCTTTTTCCGTATGCGAGCTGCATAATTCACGATAATTTTATTATCTCTGAGCACTCAGAAATACACCACATGGCTCTTCTGTAAGTGGAGGAGATAAGAGGCTATACCAGCGTGAATTTTCTTTAATAAGATTACACTATGATAATGGGCTACTAGAATAATTTAGCTCCTAATGATTTTGTGCTTTCTTGCTTCCACATGATCAAGGGCAATACGCATTAAAGTTGCAGAGGCTTTTTTAATTATGCAGTAGTGAGTATATATTTCCTATAACAGCTTTAATGAGTCAAAGGGAATTTTTGTTTTTGTGGGGAATACTTATTCGGTGTTGCCGTTTCCAAGGCTCGGTGTGTGTGTGTAAGCACATGCAGGCACGCGGTCCAATTTCTGCAATACTCTTTTTGGTGTTTTTTGTGGGAAAAATCCAAGTGTTGAAACATAATGCAGCCAAACCAAGCTGTCTGGAAAGGGATCAACCTTGTAATACTTTAAGCTGATAAAAAAAAAAAAACAAAAAAAAAACAAAACACAAACCCAAAACATAAATGGTAAAAATTGTAAATGATTTCTTCATGCGGACGAGTTGCCTAACATCAGGCATTCAAATCAGGAGACGTTGCCTCGGCTCCCTCGGGGCCTCAGTTTCCCTTTTGGTAAAACAAATGAAAGAGTCGCTGGGACTTTTAAACCAGCCTCGCTGGATATCCCGGCTGCTTTCTATTGTGCCCTGGGAGCGCCCAGAGATTTAGTTCCCTAATGTTTGTAAAACCCTCTAAGATCTTTAAAGAAAGAGTGCAAAGTCTTATTTTTAACGTTCCCAGCGGCAGCGCTGGGTAACGGCTGGCACCTGGGTTATGTCCAGTTTTGGGAGAGCGTTATTTTATCCACGATCCTGCCTGTAAACCGGGAACCTTTAGCTGGCTTGATATCTGTGATACCTGAACCTGCCCTGCTGTGTGGCAGCCTCCCTCGAATCACTGCTCTCCTGGCCTAAATATGGCTTAATTTGGCCCGATTTGAGCAACGGCTCTTCCATTTAACTTATATCAATGTAGTTGCTGACATAAGCGGGGAGGGTGGAGGCCCAGTGCCACACATAGAATCATAGAATCGTCTAGGTTGGAAGGGACCTTAAAGATCATCTAGTCCAACCATCAACCAAACTCTGACAAAAAAATAAATAAGAAATCAGCAATAAAAAAAAAAAACACTAAACCATATTCTTGAGGACCATGTCAACCCGTCTTTTGAACACCTCCAGGCATGGTGCCTCAACCACTTCCCTGGGCATCTGTTAATCAGGGCTGGATGTCACTTTGCAATTCATAGATGGTTTGTGGGGACCGGGATGGAAGGAATCAGAGCTCTGCAGTGAAGGACCTTTGAGGTTTGCTCTGAAGAGACTTGTCACCGAGCATGGTGTGATTCCCCACATTATGGCCCTGTCTTTGTGGCTTATGTAGCATCCACGAGGACAGAATTCACCCCAGCTGGTGAGTTGTGGTCAAAATTTTTCCCTTCTTCAAGGACCCTTGGGTCCCTATGGAGAAAGGAGAGAGGAAGATATCCCTGCATCTCCTGAAGCTTTGGAGCCTCATAAAGAACGAGGGATTTGCAGCAGATGGTGGTTGCACTGGCATCGTTTGGTTTAAGGCTGCTCACCAGTTGGGCATGGTGGTGGGAAACTTAATCCAGGTGGGACTTCAGGTTCAGGAATGGATGGAGAGCACCAGCGTTTCCAACACCGCCTTGCTGTGCTGGCCAGAAGAAGGGTTGTATAACCCAGGGCTGGGAAACTCATCAGCTGCCTGAGCTCTGCCTGCACTGGGTCTCTCGTTCCTTTTCCAGCAGATGAGAAATAGTAGCAGAAATTTTCCAGCTAGAGGAGGCAGCGGAGTTGGGGGGTCTGGGGAAGGAGAAAGGGTCGGGTGGGTTTTCCTTGGTGGTGGCAAAGGCCATTCCGGCTGCCGTTAACCGGGAGGATTGAAGAGCGAGTTCTTCAGCTGCTCCTCTGCCATCGGCCCCAAGCTGAACCCTTGGGTCAGGAGCTGACTTTTCATTTGGGACTTCTGGGGCCTTTTACTCTGCAAACTAAATCTCTGCAAGCTAAATCAGAGCCCAGATGGCTTAGAAAAACCAAGAGAGCTCCAACCTGAGAGCAGCTCTTGCCACGCACGTTCCCATGATCTTTCAACAGGCCGGGGCAGCTCTGCCAAGTGTGATTTCAGAGGAAGCTTGGAAAGAAAGTCCAGCCCCGTCTGTTGTCCTTTCTTTGGAGAACTTCTGGTGCCTTTGCAATGGGCAGCTAAGAGAAAGGGCTTTTACAAAAGCTCGGAGCTGGGCTTCTGTCTGTCTTGCTTCCCTGCTTCCTCGGACGTGTCCTCTTCCTCCATGAGTCACCCCGTGGATGAGAATAAAAGACTTTTTAGGGCAAGGAGGACAAACCAGCAGAAGCTGGCTCCTCAGAGCTGTTGTGCTGTGGTCGTTTGTTCATGCATCCACAAGCATCTCTCACCTCTAGCCCGGGGGAGTTTAATCCCAAGGAGCTCCGGCATAGTCCAAGGGGAATGACTTCAGTGTGTTTGGGGGTGTAGCTGCACACGGGGCCGGGGGGGCTGCCGGCCACCCCTGCCCAAAGGTGGAAGCATTTCAGCAGTGAAGCAGTTTGCACCTATATCAATACTCCGTGCCTGCGGGGGAGCCGCAAACTGCGCAGGTCGGCATGTGAAAATATTTCCTGAGATTTGCTGGGAGGGGTGGAGGCTCGAGGGCTGCAGGATTTGCCTCCTTAGCAGTAAAACAGCGTGTCTGAAATGTCAAACCCCTCCTGCCATGGTGGCACCTCCACGTCTGGCCACATCCAGACCGAGGAGGTGTCTCTGCCCTCGAGCATCACTCTGACACTGGCCTCAGAGCCCCCGTGGGCTGGGAAGGGTCCCCGAGGACTTGGTTGCTGGTCCCAGCTCCTCACACAGTGCTATTTTCATGCCTGAAGAATTCAAAGGTGGCTTTTCAGGTGTCCACCCAGCCTTCGTCTCAACATCCAGCTCCGTGTTTGGCTCTGAGCAAACCCCCCCCACTGCTGCTGCTTTGTCCTTCTCCTGCGAGCCGCTCGCTGGAAAACTTCTAATTAAAGCCAGATTATTGGTCTTGGCCCTTCTTGTTAGTGTTTTGGTTTGAGGTTCTTTTTTTTTTTTTTTCAGTCCTTTTAAAATGTCTGGGTAGATGATATCGAGGTTAATTTGTTTGTGATAGAGGAAGCGTTTTCACACGGTGGCTAAGCGTTGTTGGAAAAGAGGGAAATTAATAGCTGCTCACTTAATCCTGATTAAGCTGGCAGCTGGGAGATATCGATCAGCGTGTTCACAGCAAACTGTCCCTCTCTAATGTGCAGGGTGAACAAGCGTGTGACTGCGGTCACCTTAACCCTTCCCACATCGGTACCTTCACGCCACAGGCAGGCACCTGAGCCCGAGCATCGCTTTTCCTCCTTCCTAGCAGAAGGGCTTGGCATGGGGTTAGCTTTGCACATGAGGGGGCTATAACCAGGCTGGATTTACCCCAAAATCTCCTGGGATTGTGGGTCTGGGTGTCCCTGGGGGAGCCCTCTCCACTGGGGAGCCTCAGTGGCCCCAAATCCCAGCCACCACCGTAGCCATCTCACATGGGATGCTTGAAGTGGATCAGGGTGTTTAATGTAATCCAAAAAAATCTGCCCTGAGAGAGTACCCAGAGGGTTAGCAGCGACTGATTTTAGGGGTTTAAATCAAAAGCAGGGTTTGGCCAAAACGGGCACCGGCTTGGACCTGCTCCCAGCTTTGCTGATGTTTCCGAATCCTGCTGCTTCCGTCGCTCTCGGTCATTTTCCCACCCATCCTTTTGATTTCTGATTCCTGCTTTCTGGGGCAGACGGCAGGATGGAACCCTCACACCTCCCAGACCACCTGTCTGATCGCGCTCTCACCCTCCAGGTCATAAACCAGAAAGCAATTTCTCGGCTGCTGAGAGAGGGGAGGAGGCTCCACGGCCCCAACTCTCCTGCTCAGGTGCTTTATTATTCTCACCAAACACATGTTCCACATTAGAGACCGTGCATTCTTAATGCAGCCACTGCCGGCGTGTCTCCAAACAAGACAAATTGCTCTGGGCTGGGCCTGCCTTCAGTATTCACAAGGTCACTGCATTTTTGGACCTCTGGCTGCTGTGCTGTGGTCGGGTTTCTTTTTTCTTGCAGTTCCCAAGTTAACACAGACTGGGTCTGGAAATACCTAGAAGCATCTTCAGCCTCCCAGGGAGCCAGTGGGTGGGCAGTAACGCGACAAGGCAAAGGAGCCACTTTCTGGAGGGCACCCAGAAATGTGCTTTCCTCGAGGAGATCAGTTGTTCAGGGGCTTAGTTCTGTCCTTGGCAAAAATTACATAGAATCATAGGATGGTTCAGGTTGGAAGGGACCTTAAAGATCATCCAATTCCAACCCCCTGCCCTGGGCAGGGACATCTCCCACCAGACCAGGTTGCTCCAAGCCCCATCCAGCCAGATCTTGAACCCCTCCAGGGATGGGGCAGCCACAGCTTCTCTGGGCAACCTGTTCCAGGCTCTCACCACCCTCACAGCAAAGAATTTCTTCCTAATATCTCATCTAAATCTTCCCTCTTCCATTTTAAAACATTTCCCCTTTGTCCTACAGCTCCACTCCCTGATCAAGAGTCCCTCTCCATCTCTCCTGTAACCCCGTTAGGTTGTTGATGGGATGATGGGATTCCTTACTCTCCCAGGCATCCAAAGAAAGATACTTCTCCAGATGTTGCTCCTCATGGCACGTGACAGTCTTGCGGGAATGTCCATTGTATGCTATAAAGATAGACACTATTATAATCACTGTCCTTGGGCAAACAGGCTCCAGCTTCCTGTTTTCCTCGTTAGCTTTATTCCACCGAATGTTCCCCTGTAGGTGCATCCACACAATAGCTGACTTTCAGCCTACACCTGTATCCTCGGCGCTCCGGTCCGGGTGATCGATGGCTGCTGGTGGGTGTCTCTCCAGGATGCTGATCATCCTTTACAACGTGTGCCGTCGCTGAGTACGGGGCCAGCTGCTCCTCCTCGCCCCCAAGTTTATGAGATAGGAAGCCCTGGCAGATGAAAGCTGTCTATCAGATGTAGGTGAGTGGAGTTAAGCTATTTTGCAGCTGAGGAAGCAGCATAAATCAAAATGGAAGAAGTGATGGAGTTCTGGCTTTATCGCAGGGTGCTGCTGTTCTCCTTTTGGCGTGGTAGAGAGCGTTGTTGTCTCCGAGGTTGTAGCTCAGTTGTACATTCAGGCTTCGGTGCCCTTCCTGCATTCCCTCGGGGTGGTGGCGTCACTCGGTTCTCCTTTGGGCACGTGCTTCACCCCCAGAAGTCCCCGTGCTGGCAAACCTTCCTTCTGCCGCTCCCCGGGGAACTCAAGCAATACTTGAGCATATTTGCGTTGGAATTTTCTTCATTCCAGCCTGGGCACGTATGGCTTTTCTTTGCTGGTTAGTCAGTCGTTCAGCCCACTCCTAAGTGACCGCAGCGTGGTTTTTTTTTCGGCTCTGCAGAATTCTTTCAAGTCCTGAGGAGATGGCGGGGTGAATAGTGGGAGTGTTTGCGGGCATCCGGAGCTCTTTCACGCCTCGTGCTCATCTTTACCCCTGAGCGATGAACAAGAATCTGCATTTTTTCCATAACCCCTGCCAAAGTCTGGGTCCGTTCTTCCATCCTCCACATGCTGCCTTCTTGGCCTGAACAGCCATCTCTTACTTCTTTGTCTGTCTGAGGTGAGTCACCAGCAGCAAAACACCCCAGTTAACCTTAGTGAGTTGTGCCTAAGAGCAAACCAGACCCACTGAGCTGCCGCTGCCCTTGTGTTGGTGGGTGTTCCCATCTGTGAGATGAAGAGAAGGCACAGGTGGTGTTTGCTCCTCACACATTGGGTTTTGATGTGCCCCTTTGTAAGTCTGACACCGATGCTGCTGGAGAAGGCTGAGGATCTCCCATATCCCCGTCCCTTTTCTGTCCTTTGATTTGCAAGAGCCTTTCAGATGCTCATTGTGTCTCCTTCTCACTTGGTGAAAACCTGAACGAGGTGAAGCTGTAGGCAGAAAATACTAGGGGCAAAATTGTTTTCCTGCTCAGAAGTAAGAAGCGTGGAAATCTGAGTTCACTCCCGAACAGCAACTCTCCCCTGACTGGTAGGACAAGAGCCCCTTGTCTTGGGGTTACTTGGCCCCAAACAGCTTCTCTGTGAGAAACCTGGTCCTCTTCCTCTCCTCCGTGTTCTGGGACTGAGACAGGGACAGGAGGGAGTAGGGCTTGGGGAGGTGGACATGACTGGAGTGCATAGGAGCTGAAATCATAGAATCATAGAATTGCCTGGGTTGGAAGAGACCTCTACACCCTCCTTTGAGGGAGTTGGAGAGCGAGAAGGTCTCCCCTCAGCCCACTTTTCTCCAGGCTGAACACCCCTAGCTACCTTGAGGGTAGACCCTGATTCCAGCTTATATCTGAAAAAATCTGGTGGAGCCACAGTGTGGATTCCTTCACCTAAGACCTAAGACAGAGGAAGGTGGTGGGTGAATTATCCGTTGGGCAAGATAGTGGTTCTGAAGGAAAAAAAAAAGAGGCTCCTGTGATTCCTGAAGTTTTACTGTTTGTTTTACTCCTCTGCAACGTAACTGGCCCCACTGTTCTCTCCTCCACCCCGGGCAGCACATGTTTCATGGCCATTGAGAGAAAGCAGCTCAGTCTTTCATGTTCCATGGTTTGTTGTGTTTCCCCCTTCCTCGTCTCGCAGCCCTGGTACCACTGATATTATGACAGAACGTGTTCAGCGCACAGAACTATTAAAAATGTAGCTCAGATGGTGCTGCTGGGAGGGTGACATCTCCTGAATAATTTATTATAACTGAAAAGATTTGTAACGCTTAAGTGTTAGCAGAACTCTTCGTTTTAACTCTTTGTGAGTTGGGCTGCTTGTTGTGAGTCACTTGTTTGGGCAAGAAGAGGCTTAGCCTGTTCCAGCATGGGTTGGACACCTCTTGTCAGCCAAAGCCACCGCCTCCCTGAGGGATTCTCAAACTGTTGGTCATGGTCCTTTGAAGGCTGGAGGAAGGGGTTCTCCAGAAGGACTCCGAAGGGAAGCTGGAGATGTTGGAAGAAGGAGTTTGATTGCCCCTGCCTTGGGGACAGTGAGCTTTTTCCAGGGTGGAGGATTGAAATGGGCTGTAATTACCTTCTGCAAAATATTTACAGTAAGCAAGGAAGGGCTGGCTACCTTTAAATTCCTGGCAGCAGCGCAGTTCCCTGGGGACAATGAGGGTAAGTACTGGCTCTCAGGAGTAGCTGCTCCCATCGCTCGGTCTTGGGGGGACGGATTTGTTGCTGGTCCAGGGGTTTTGCACAGGAGGAGGTGAATCAGAAGGAAGGAGAGCAGTTGGTGTGATCATAATCCTAACCCTTCAGACATGTCTAAAGCATGTTAGAGACTTGAGGGGACATGGAAATGATGTCCAGGTGGGAAAAGGGGACTTGGAGTATGCTCAGGTGATGCTCAGAGCATTCTTTCTTCAGTGCATTACTTTTCATTCCCAGGTCTCCAGTGGTTGAAGGCTGGGTGTTTTTGCTCTGTTGAAGTTGCGATATAGATTAATTGATTTGTGCAAGGTCACAAAGATATCATTAAAGGTGGGTGTCAAGCACAAGTCCTTGGGGTTTGACTTCAGCATCTACCATGGGGCGGCCAGAATGGCTACACAGAGCCCTGCAGTTACTCATGGGATGTGGTTTTGCAGACCCAAGACTTGTTGCACTGGAAGAAAAGCAGGGCCATTGGTTTCTCATATATATATTTAGTGGAAACTTTGTGCAGGGAACATCCTTGCACACAAGCAAACAACCCACATTTCCAAATTTATGCTGGCAGAAATCCAGTCATGAGGCAGAGATCAGCTCTAGGGCTTTTTTATCGGTTACATTCAGTGTCAGAAAGGCCAAGATCATTTCTGTGATGAGTGTCTAAGAGGTCTCTTCCTCCCTCTTTTGTTTTCCTACAAGACATTCACATGGAGAGACAAATCCTGCTCTCAGCTCTCAGCTGCGTGGGACCGGTTCCCACTCAAGTCAAAGGAAGCTGCTCCCAGGTGGCAAAGGCCAGAATTTGGCCCATAATTTATGGACAAATTTTTCACTGGAATTGCTGTGCCCAGAATTTTTGGGCTGCTCCAGCCCAAAAGGGCTCAGTGCCAGTTTGCAAATGTCTTTTTCCTCGTGTTCTCTCATTTTGCTTCCTCTCATTGCTAGTCGTGGTGCTCGTAGGATTATTTCATTGCCTTTCAGTAATTCCTCCAGGTTCCTACCGAACAGTTTAGATAAGACACCGTCTGTGCCTGAAGAACACAAAATCTGTATTTGGGAGAAGGAATGGAAAGACAGAAATCCCGCTATTTCTGGTTTACAGATGAGGCTCTGAGATGCCAAAGGTGAAGCCCTGACGCTCTTGAAGTCGGTGCCAAAACCCATTTATGACTCCCAGCTGGCCAGAGCATCTTCCCAGTTTGTGACTGATCCATCCTCCGGCCCCTGCTTGAGGGCTTGGCCACAGATTCATCCATCACTGAGTCTCATCCCCACTTAAAGGGACTGGAAACACCTCCCTCTTCTATATCTGGCTTTTTCATACTGAATTTTATAGTGAGCAAAGTGTTACTCTCTTGTTTCAGCTGGGGAAACCCATACCTGAAAGGCGAAGTGACATGCCTGAGGTCACACACCAGTGTCAGAGGCAGGAGTCAGTTCTCCATGTCCTGCCTTCCTTCCCAGTATCTCTTATAAACCCAAACAGCAATAAAATGAAACACTGGATCATACCAGGAAAAATGAGATTTGGAGCTGCATCAACTCAGGATCAGCCTTGGAGTCAGCGTGGCTCAGTGGAAACCCTGGAGTTAATGACCTCTGCAAAATTGATATATTTTTGCATAACTAAATTACAAGAAATAATTAAATCCCTCTTAATTATCAAGACAGGAACTAGTAGGAGAGAAGAGCCAGAGTCATTAGGTCAGATTCATCTTAATTCATCACCAGGCCTAGCAAAAATTTGTCTTATGAATAAATATACCCTATAAATTAGTCCAATAAATTTTTCCGATGGAAAGAAGTTGTCTTCCTGCTTTATGTATCATTTTAAAGGGAGCTAATTGAATATGAATTTTCTCCCTCTGCAGAGGAACCGACATTCAAAATGAGTAACATAAATGCTAATGCATCTGTGTGTCTGTGTCTGTCCCTGATTTGGGGACATCTGTGCAGGGCATGTGAGGCTGGGACTGGCTTTTCAACAGACCGATGCTGCTCTCCAACCTGGGGGAAATTCTCCTCAATTCCCGTTTCTTTGTGTATTAGCAATTACTTTCAAATGTCTAAAAGCTCAACAGCAGTTGCCAAAATCTGTGTTGCCTCCCAAGGAAATGCTCTTAATTTCTTTGGGTTTAGATTCCAGCTCTGGGGCTAAACTCAGCTTGCTGGTTTGGTGTCGGGCAGATTGGGAGTCCACGCACAAAGTTAGCACCTGGAAGAGGCACCCAGCTGTGGCCATGCTGGGGCTGTGTCTGTGGAAATGTAAAAATATTAGTCTTAAAAGAGGTTTAATCTTTTCCACAGAGGTGATTTCCACATTGTTTTGTTCTGGGCTGTCTTGGTGCTTTGAGTCCTGCCTGAGGATCAGTCCTTGCAGGCATTTTACAGCCTCATGTATTATGTACACGTGAAAAATTGTTGGTTGAGTAAGAGGTTTCTCAGTTTCAACCAGAAAAGAAATATATAAAGTCGTTAGAAAGTGGCTTTTATGAAGAAAGGCTCATATATGCCATAAAAGCCACCAGACGGGTCTCTGAATGAGACATAAAGGGACTTGCAGTGAGCAGAAGTAAACTGAAACGGGGTCTTCCTATTGGATTTTAAGACTTTGTGTTTTAATACCCGTGAAATACAAGTGCCCGTATGCCCCCCCGCCGGCTCTCCAAGCTTCCAGAGCTGTTTTTTACACCAGGGTGCTCGGTCCTGGCGTCACATAAAGTCGTCAGACGCAGGAGGATGCTTCTTGCAGCCCTGGCCCCGCGGCAGCGGGGGAGCATCGCTCAGGCTGGGACGCGAAGGAGAACATCGCACCCCTTCAAAACCGTTAAGGAGAGGGTTATAAAATTATCATGCCTGTAAATTCCAGATGTGAACCATATGATTGCAAAGCCCTTCCCTCCTGTCCTCGTGTAAATCGACTCTCTCCTAAGCCTCCTCAACATCTGCCTACCCTGAAAGTTCAGTTTTCCCTGCGCCCGGTCGCACGCACAGCGTACACCTTGTGCTGGGACTGAAAGGTCTTTTGAAAAAAAACATTATGCAACTGATGAAGTGTTTGCTTAGGATTAGGTGCCATGGTTAATATAAGCATGAAAAAGTGTCTCTGGCCACTGTCTGGTGTCGCAACGGCCTCATATTTCCTCTCTTCTGAAGACGGATGTTCATCTGGCTGCAGTGGCTTTTGTCCTATTCCCTGGACGCGAAAGAAAAAGGGCTTTTAAAGATGGAAAGTTAAGCAGCAGCGCTAAATATATCAGTACTTCTTGGACCCGAGCTGGCCAGGATACGCTGTTCCAGCAAGACTTCCAGCGAGTCTGCTTGTAAGCACTTCCGTTGGGGTTTGGTTTTGAAACAGGGAGGTGTATAGATATATATTAAAATATTTTTTTATATATATATATATAGGGCCAGCTGGGCTCTCTGCTGTGGGCTGAGCCCGTGCGAGGCTTTCGGGTGTATGTCCTCTTCCCGAGAGCGGTCAGGTTACACGCCTCGAGCTTTGCCATAGTAGCAGAGGAAGGGAGAGTACAAAGGTTGGGGAAAACAAAACATCAATTTTCTTGACCAGCTGCGTTACAAGCAAAGCGCCGCTTATTTGTACCCACGGCCACCCCTTCGTAAATCAGGCCTGCTCGCCAGCAGGGCATTTAATGAGAAACTATTAAATGATTTCATGATGTACTCATCGTTACCGTCTGATAAAAACCAGCGCTCCCTCCGAGGACCAGGACTTTTCAATCACCGCTTTTTTCTGCCGGGGGAAGGAGGAAGGAGGTTGGGGTGGGGGGAAACGAAGTCAGACGAGATCTGCCAGCGTCCCTGTGGGCGCTTTGTGTCGGGAGGATCCATCGCTGGCTCAGACAGAGCTCGGAGCCTCGCGGCTTTTAATTAGGGAGAAGGGCTGGTGACGTGAGTGGCCCTTTGGTTTTAGGTGATACCTTTCGTGGGGAAAATACCCCATTCTGAGCTCACCTCCATCCGTCCACCGGCATAAATGACGGCATCGCCGGCCGAGGTGGGTGTTGTTGGACCCCAGCCCGTGGCAACTGAGGAAGCTGGGGACCTCCCAGGCATCCACACACGGGCCCCACGTGTGCCCCGTGCCCGCAAAACCAGGGTGCTTTTGCTATTTTTTAAGCGAGTTCAAGCCAAAGGGAGGGATCCCGAGCAGCGTGGCATCCCAGGGGCATCCCGGGTGACCCCCAGGGCTTGTCCCCATGGGAGGGCACACATACGGTGAGGGGGACACACACCTACCTACCCTCGCCAGACTTCCAAGCCCTTCATCAAGGGCACTAAAATGAAGGGGATGGCTAATTTACGTGAGAAGGTTTTCTCTGAATCAATGGGGAGGGCATTTCTGCTTCCCCTCCCCACAGTGTTTAATTGCTAATCAGAGGGTGGGTTCAGCAGCTCCCATTCTCTGCCACTTCTCTGCCTCTGTCAATAAAAGCGGAGAGGTTCACGCTTTGTGACAAAGATGTTTATCTTGCCTGAATTTGTGGGAAGCTCTAGGAGGCTGTCCTTTCCCGCTGCCGAGCTCTAATGGGGTAAACAGTTGCTGTTGCTTAGTTTCCAGCCAGATTTTCTGAATGGGGGCTGGGAGGAGGACGCCTTAATTAATCCTTTGGGAAAGCGGTTGGGATTCTGCCGTGTTGTTTTGGGTTTGTATCTGAATAGTATCTCCTGTTGCCTTGTATTTCTGCCTCTCTCTGATGGGTAATTTTTCTTGCTTCTTCAAGCCACCTGCCCCGTTATCCCAAGTGAAGTTGCTGTCTCCAGCCTCTGATGCCCACCTCTGCCAGTGTGCCAGGGCATCAGTGGGCTGAAAATACCAATGGGCTGCCTTAAATAGTGTGTTTTATTCCTCCTGTGCAGTAATGCATGGCAGTGGCTACTGGGTGGATAGGATAAATGTCTCAACAGAATGTAGGCTGAAAAGGCTGAAAACAGGCTGAAAAGAGGAGGTCTCTCTACATCTCTTGACTGCTTTTGGCAGGAGCTATTGAATTTAGCTTAGAAAGGTACCAAACATTCGTTTTTCCACCTGTTTTTCAATGGTGCCAATAGACTAGAAACAGCAGCCCCATGGAGGACAGCCTTCAGGAAGGCGAGATGGTCCCTGTGTAGCCCAGTCCCCGTGGTCTGTGGGTGCAGGCGGGCTGCTGAGGGGCTGGGGCTGGCTATTCCGTGATCCGGTAGCCCCCCGGTGCTCAGCCCTACTGTTGCCCAGCTCCGGGGGGACCCCGGCAGTGGCGCTGCTGGAGGTTGGGGGGTTGGCTCGGCGCCGGTCCCAGCTCCCAGCTGTGCTTGCATTGTACAGCCTCGTTAGAGCTTATCAAGTGGGTGGGTTGGCCTTGCGTTGATCTTCTGGAAGCCTACCAAGCTTGGAGAGCAAATGAGCTGGGTTGCCTTAGCTACATGGCAATGGAGACATCACTCCATCGATTTTTTTTTTTTTAACCCCCAAAGAAGGTCGTGCCCTTTCTTGGGGAGGAAACAACTGCTATTAAAATCGTGTGTGTGTGAATGGCCGCATGGTTTAGCAGGCTTGTCTTCATCAGCAAATAATTTTCAGTAGAGCATGATTTCATCGTAATATTTACTATGATCTGCTGATAATTGCCTGAAAACCACAGTTTACTCTCCATTAATGTTATAGAATCATAGAATAGTTTGGGTTGGAAGGGATCTTTAAACATATCTAGTCCAAGCTCCCTGCAATGAGCAGGGACACCTTCAACCAGACCAAGTTGCTCAGAGCCTCATCCAAACTGACCTGGAATGTGTCCAGGGATGGGGCTTCTGCCATCTCTCTGGCCAACATGGGCCACTGTCTCACCACCCTCGGCATAAAAAATTTCTTCCTTATGTCTAATTTAAATCTACCTTTTTTCAGTTTAAAACCATTAACCCTTGTTCCATCACAACAGGGCCTGCTAAAAACTTCCTCTCTACCTCTCCTATAGCCCCCTTTAGGGACTGGAAGGGGCTATAGGGTCTCCCCAGAGCCTTCTCTTCTCCAGGCTGAAGCCCCTCAACTCTCTCAGCCTGTCCTCACAGCAGAGGGCCTCCAGCCCTCTGACCATTTTAGTGGCCTCCTCTGGACTCACTCCAGCAGGTCCATGTCTTTCTTCTGTAAATAACTTCACTTTGAGGGTGTTATTTCCCATGGGTCCTACCAGGTGAGAAGCAACTTGCCTGCGGTGCCTTGGGAGCTTGTCTGAACTGACTTAACGACTAATCAAGCATAGGTAACTACCAACCAAATCGTATCAAAAGCACGTTATCTAGAAATCCAGCACTCTGAGTACAGGCATGTGGAAAATACGTACCCATGGGGCACCCAGGAATGGCGACTCGCTGCTGCCCAAGAGAGAAAACTCAGCTTTTCCTCCTGGTGACTTCAGGGCTGTTTTAAGATATAGATGTTTTTACTTTATTTAAGGGAAGGTCGGAAAATGACTTGTTGGAGCATAACCAAAGTTATGCCAGACCTCTGGGTTTGAGGATTTGCACAACCTGCGGGTTTCAGCCCCCTCTTTGGATGCTGAATCAATATTTTGTTAGGTTTTTGCAGCAGAGGGACACCTAGGTAAGGGTTTTTTCAGCGCTTTTTCTTCACGCTGGGATTCTTCAGCCTGGGTTGGAGGTAAGCACTCTTCCTCAGGATTTAAACGCTCTTGTGACCCATAAGAGGATTTCACACATGACTTACAGAGAAACGGAGCTGGCCAGTGGACTTTGTTATGAGGCAGGACTTCAAGAGAAGGTGGAGGAAAGCATGGTCCCACCAATGCCTCCCTGCAGGCATCAGGCTGTAGCTGTTCTGGGGGCACGTGCACACGTCAGGCATTTTTTTTTTTAAAGCGATGTTATAAAATGCAAGAAGATGTAGAAGGGAGACACAGGGGGGACTTGAAGGTTGGAGAAAAATTCCAAACTTGTGTTTGGGAGTGAAAAATTTTTGTGCATGTATTTGGTTGTGGATTTTGTCCAGCTGCAAACAAAGAGGGTTAATGGAGACATCCTGTCCCACTGTTGGATTAGGTCACTACAGGACCTCTTCAGCCTGTACTGGCTAATTATTAAATTCAGATATATGCAGCCGTAAAACCTGCAGAGTATTGCATATATAGTTAACTACTCAAACAGCTTGTACCAAATATCTGCGATATTCTTAAATGGTCATTGCTTTCTCAAAACAAACCCATTTGTATGGGCTTTGGAGAAGTCCAGGCTGCCCTGCTCTTTCCATCCAGCGTGAATGTATGAAAGGGGAGTGAGGTGCAGGAGCGGGTCTGGAGGAAGGTTTTCCATTAGCTGCAGGTAGTAATTTATGGTGGGAAAGTAACAGGCAATTAAACCCCTTACGTTGCTGAGCATTAATGTATAGTGCTGTAAGTTAGAACATTTCCTTTAATGTTTTACTTAATGAAGATGAAGTCTCCCTCTTTATGATCTAGTAAAGTCCCTTCCACACAAGGGCTTGACTGGTTTGAAGAATTTCTTTTTTATATACTTTTACACCCACATAGCACACACAAACACCAAGCCTACATTTCAAGCTACTGCTTCATTGTAGGTGGGAAAAAGCCAGCAGAAAGGATTGATTGGCCCTCCACGGATTTCTCTGTGCTGTCTTGAATGAAATTTGAAAGGGATTGGGTTTGTTGGGTTGTTTTTAACTTCATAGATATCCCCACCCTAAGATGCCTTGTAAGAATTTAGCAGTATCTGCAGAGAATACAGTCTTCTTGGCTGTTCCACCTCCAGTACAAAGTGATCCTTTGAAGTATTTCAAGTAGTAGATTTTCTCAAAGGTATCAAGCATGCTATGTAAATAAACTTCATTGCAAGCCAGGTTGGGTTACAGAAGCAGCAGGTCCACAGCTAAAACCAGTATTTTGGGCCTTTCATTCTCCAAAGGATTACTCTTCACTTGAAGCTGATGCAAAGGGAGGAAACTAGTCTCAACAGAACTAATCAGATAAAAGCAAATACTACAGATACCAACACAGTAAAGCAGTCTCCATGCCACTGTTCTTGTTTATTTGGGTTTTCTCCTCCTCTGTTTTAAAACCATAAGACTTTTTTATTGATTCAATATTGAAGAATTATACCAAGTTCAGTCTGATCCTAAGAAACACTGAGTGCTGTCCCTGAGCTGGTAGAGCAGAGTGGGAGCTGAGCTGCTGCAATAGGCTTAACGAGAGCTCTGAGGCCATTTATAGTGCTCTCCCATGACTTGCAAGACTTTTCTAGTTTTTCCTTGGGAGAGGTCAGACACCTGCAATGGAAGAATCTTGCATCATGCATTTCACTGGAGGGGGAGTGTCATCGCCCCAGGACCCCCCTTTTTCCTTCACAGCTCTTCTGGGCACCTTGCCCAGCGTGATCCTTGGCTTCTAGGTCTTGGATCTCACAAAGAACTGACTCGAAACCATCTTAGCATTAGGAGGATGGATGTGGTGGGGTCCGAAAACAAAGCGATGGCTGGGGTGGTGCCTGGTGACATTGCTCTGAGTGTGATAAGTGATAAGGTGTGGAAATAGTAACGTCGGAGTCCTGATGATTGTGTGGTCTTGGGCTGTGGTTTGCACGTGTGAGTAACAGCCAGCAATAAACTGCCATGGGAAGCACCTAGGCAGTCCCACACAAGCTAATTTAAAGAAGCTATTTGGAGGTGGCCACAATATTTATTAGCCACTATGTTTATGCAAGTGGCAGCCAGGGACCAATGGAGAAGAGGATGCTGAAGGCTGTGTAAGTTCAGTGCGGGACACAGACCCAACGCTTTACTGCTCAAACCCAAGTATTCATCATAGAATAATAGAATTGTCTAGGTTGGAAGGGACCTTTCAGATCATCAAGTCCAACCATCAACCTCATACTGCCAAAACCACCCCTGAACCATGCCCCTCAGAAGTCTGCCCGGCTTCTAAATATCTCGTCGGTCAGTTGTTTCAGATCTGGGATTATTTATTTGACGACGTAGAGGAAAATCCCCGCTGATGGACTGGGACTCAGTATTCAACAAACCTCTTGGAAGACCAGCAGGGCCAAGGGCTCACGCTGAGTCTACACCAGGTGTGTGGCTGTAGCTCACAGCAGGTCGGACACGCCGGCAGCCTTGGTCTGAGGAGCCGTAACTCAAGGCTGGAAGGAAGTGGGTATAAACCTTGGGCTATTCTCCTGGTCCGAGCAGAGGGCTGAGCGCCAGGATTTAATCCTTGCACTAACAATGTCAGCTTCGCATACTTTCCGTAATCCATTCTTAAGCACAAACGTAGATGTGGTTTGACACCTTGAAAAATGCTCTCCCTCCTGTCTCCTGCCCGATGTCGGATGGGGTGGAAGAGAGCCAGGAGGAGAAGGAAGACGCCGCGGCCGTCCCTGCCGGCTCCCTGGGCGGCTGCAGCGAGCACGTTTCCAGGGCAGAGCTGCTACGCGTTTCCTGCTGCTCTTCCAAAGAGCTCGAGATACTTGGACGGAGCACGGTCGGTAAACGCAGCATGTCATCATTCTTTGAACGGCGTCCCATCTCTGTCAACGTAATCGACAGAGGACATCCTGCGTTTCTCTGGGAGGAGGTAGCCAAGCCTAAGATCACTGTTGCCAATTAAAAAAGAAAAGGGATCCAATGTGGGCTTCCTATTGCTGGTCTGTACGGGATTGTATTATTTTCTGTTGGATTTAGGAGTCCCAACAGCCCCGTGCAGTAGCCCAGAGGCTGCAGGCACAGGGCTTGCTTCAGTACCTGCTCAGTTGCTGGAAGGACTTGGTTTTCTCATCGCTGAAACAAAGCAAAAGGAAAATCTGCTGATCAGCTCCATCCCTTTGGGCAGCTGATGCAGGCCTGGAAAAATAAATGGCTTTGTGGGCCACTACCTTTGGGGAGATGTGCCGGAGGACCAGAAAGAGTTGCTGTCTGGGAGATGCAATCCGTTCCTCATGCAATCCCTACTTTTATAACAGCCGCTGGAAAAAGTTCAGAATAATCCGTGGAAATACGTTATTTAGAAGAAGAAAATTACATTATGATAGAAGCTCAACGTCAGGTTGAGGCTCATTGTCAACCTCAAGTGAAGGCTGCATTGCTTTAGGTACCATGCAGATAGAAAAGGATATTCCCTTGGCCAAAAGCTCATTGCCTTCAATGCAGACGGGGCTGTGTGGATACACCTATAGGTAAAATATTGGTAAAAAAAGATATTGGTAAAAATATTCCCTGGGCAAATGAAGTCTCATCTCCTTGGCACTGTGGTTATGGAAGCGAAGGTAGGTAGACATTCACAGCATGCAACCTTCCAAAGAGTAGATTATGAAGATCTCATTGGCTTAACCAAGTGAGCCATAATTTGGGATAACTGTAGCAAAGTTTCTGCTTTAGAAGGGGCAGAAGTTTCTGAGGAGTTATTTGGGGGGGCTCTGCCTGCTCACGTGGCTCCGAGACCTTTCAGAAGGCACAAATAATGTGCCGACTCCAAGCTGAGGCTGAACCCTGGCCTTTAGTCCAAATATGTATTCCCTTTCATTATATCAGTTATATATGTGATATATAGAGAGATCATTTTTTATATATATATATATATATATGTCTCATGGAGACCCCACGGAGAGGTCCTGCTCTGCTGGGGTTGCGGCATGACCATGTCATTGCCTTGTCCAGGCTGAGCAACTCTGCAGGCAAAGATGTAGAGCCTTTATTTTCCAACGTAGGTGCTTTTTTGGCTTCTCGTATGAGAAAGGTTTTGGAGCAGGGAGGGGCTGGTTCCCAACACGTGCGTGAATTGGCTGTTCCTGCCCTTTAGCTCCGTGTGTGTCTGTCTGCTTGGGTTTCCTGGGAGTGGCACAGATAGTCTCATAGTTTCATTCGCATGTAAAATTAAGACTGATTTAGTGAGCACCATCTGAAGACAAATATTATTCTCCTCAGGGTAGCTCAGATTCTTGTTTGGTGAGAAATAGTCTTTTAATAGTCTCTTTAATATATTTGAGTGTCTTGTTTATAGGGTTACATTATCGGTGCAACTTCGGCCTTTTTAAATTAAACTTCAAACAGCATTCAAAATCTGAAATTAAGACTTAATTTCTTTTATAATCTGCAAAGATTATAATCTGCAAAGCTTCTTTCTTGCTGATATCTGGGTCTACCAGAGTTGTGCAACTTAGATCTCCATGCAGTGCTTTGCAAATGCAGAAGCCAGCATTCGTTTTACACGTTTCATATAGATTTTGTAAGCAAGGTATTAAAGGAAAGTAATGAAATATTCTCTTAGGTTAAGGTCTTTAAAAGCACCTAGCAGAGTAAGATGCCTGAGTGCCACTGAGCTTCAAATTCAGCCCTTGAAATTAATCTTTCCCACTCTCCTGCAGTATTAAGTCTCATTAACAGCTAATGCATTGATTGCATTTAAGATGCACATCTGTTTGTATATACGCACAAAGATAATATTTATGTCCAAATTCTTTCTCGGGGGCATTTAAAAATTATTTTCTACTGAATTGAGTAAGGTCATTTGGCAAAGCCACGCAGGTCATCAATAATTAATCCAAGCAGGCAGAGCTGAGTCTCACGGTGCTTGTTAGAGGGGATAGTTTGGCAAAGCAAGGGCAGTTCTCAGATTTTCTCAGCAAAGAGCAAATGTGCGTTTCACTTTGGAGGGGGAGAGGGAGAGTTAATTTTATTGAAAGCAGCTGTGCTGGACTTGCAGTGCAGCACTGGGTGATTCCGTACGTACAGTGTGGAGCTTCTGGTGCCCCAGGCCACCCCAATCCAACCCCGGGGCCATCAGACTCACACAAACATGCCCAGCATACACAGGTTGTTTCCACCATGCAGTAACAAAAGAGATGGGATTTATCTCCTTAGACTTTATCTAAACTTTATCTAAAAGCTGGACCAGATTCTTTGCACCTACCCCTGACTTTCAAAGAACTGGTTCTGGGGTATGAGCTCTTCATCTGTTTTAAATACAGTCAGTAGGAAAAATGATCTCTTCCAGAGGATATTTCCTATCCAGACTTGTTATCTAAGAAGATGGGATGGCCATGGCACGAATACCCTTCCCTTTCCCCTCCAGAGGACCTCTCGGTTCTGAGGAGGAGGCTCCTGAAGAGGTTTAGATGACCAGCCTGAGCACAGCATCTTGCTTTTAGACAGACAATGCTGGGTGAAATGGGTCTGGACCAGCATGATGGGGGAAACCCAGGTGACCAAGGGGTGAATGTGGACATCTGTGGAGGCTTCCCATTCCCTCTGGTGAGACATTTTGTGTTCTTAAAAGTTTATCTGTTTCTTCTAGCTGTATCACTTGGCCTAAAAGAATTTGTTGCACGTATATTACCAATACTTCCTTCACAACACACCCTCCCTGCATGAGATGGATTAAAACTGTTTCCGTGAGGCTAAGGATGGCAGTCAGGAACCCCCTTCTACCTGAGTCTTCTTGGAGAAGTCCAATCAAGTATCCATCATCCTAAGCACAGGGCAAGACTGACTTTTGAGCCATGATGGCTTAACCTTTGGATTCAAGGTTGGATGGCACCAGCTCAGGTCTCAGCTCAGAGCCCATGTGACGCCTTCAGTATGGGCAGAGAAGGAACCAGAGCCCCGTGCGGCCAAAGGAGCTGGTTGAGTGTCCCACCATCTTGATGGCCACCAGGTTTCATCTCTCCCTGCAACACTGGCTGTCCCCAGGCTGTGTGTGTTCAGGGACAGGCTGGGAACCAGTCCAAAACCAGAGCAGGTATGTGTGCTGCTCCCTCTGCTCCACTGTAACGCTGGGACTCACGCTTTTAATGCCTGGCGCCTGCTGAACTGCTTGTGCTTTACGAGATGAGTGAGCTCTGCAGTTTTGACAAGGAAAATTGCTGCCCAGATGCCTGAACACCGGTGTTCTGCTTGTTCAAATATTTGTTCAAACCAGCTTGACTTTCCAAGTGCATTTTTGCATGAGGGGTTTTGGAGGTGGTGGAAAGAAGTCAGTTCTAATAAAATCTCGTGCTCTGGTGAGAGCATTTAGTCAATAGTACCCTCTGTCCCGACGGCAGAACTTCACATCACATCTCCCCATCATCATCCTGCCTTTATTCCTTCATGCCTCTTTCTCACTTGCTAAGTATGTGGATGAATCTGTATATGTCCTATTCACAGCCTGTAAAAACACTTTCAGGATTTTTAATCTCCAAAACTCTTAATCTGGTGCGTTCACATGTGCTGTATTTCCTGAGACAGAAAATAAATAGGGATGGGTGGAGGAGAACAGCTGCCTGCATCATCCGCTTCCTCGGCGTTGTATGTCCAACGGCTGGTTCGTGCGGTATATCCTGCAGAAGTGGCAAAAATTGGGATTATTTAAGGGATAATTTACAACTGGCACAAGGAAAGGTCATGCCTGTGAAGGGAAGTTCTGGAAATGTTTGTGTTGAGCCCTCTCCCAAGCTTTATGTGCAAAATCCACAGAAGTTTGCCACTTCTGGCCTCCAGCTTGTGACCTGTCCTGGTCCCCTCTGCTCCTTTTAATTCTTTATTTTGACGAAGCCCCGCTTGCTCTCCCTGAATCTGCAGTTATGATCACCATTTCTGATCTCCCCCTGCTCCCCCATGTGATGTCCTGCATCAGATCTCAGCGCTGTGAGTGCCAGTTTAAAAAGACCTAGTAGAAGACCTGGTGGAAAACCTAGTGAAAGACCCAGTGGAAGACCCAGTGGAAGACCTGGTGGAAGACCTGGTGGAAGACCTGGTAGAGCAAACCACAGCATGGACACCACGTGCACCCACTTTAGCCCTACCAGTACTCGCAACATCCTCTCCTAAGCAGTTATTTCTGGAATTGTGTATGTGAGCTCACTAGTTGGAACATCACCACGCAGCCAACTGATTAGAAACAAACAAATTACCACAGCACTCCAAATTAAATTTTCAGCACATGTGCATTTGGAAAGTACAAGTGTTCACCCCAGGAAGTGCCTTGAAATTCAGAAAAACAAAGATCTTGTGAATGTTTACTAGCATTTGCCAAGCTGCTTGGGTTTTTTTTGTGTAAGGTAATTTGTGCAGGAAGATAACTCCCTGTCCCCCCAGTCTCAGCATTTTCCTGTCTATTGCCTGGAGAAGTGTTGTCCCTAAGCCGGTTTATTCTGCTCAGTTAAAACTGTAGCAGTTTAACATAAGTGGGAATGATTAAGAAGAAAGCCCACAGACTTCCTTCAGATGTCAGCAAACAATTTGGCTGTTAATTTTTACCTGTTTGTGGATGCTTGAATTTAAATGAGTTGCAATTAAACACAATTAGCTGTGTGCGCAGTTCCGGGAGGCAAGAGAAGAGCGGTGGGGGATGCTGGTTTGTTCTGACGTGGGTTTGCTTTCCTGGAGCTCAGGCAGGCGTGATGGCCAGGAGAAGGTGGCATGGGAAGGTCATCTCTAGAGGCCACCGACTTCTGCAGCAATGAGAAGGCATCCTCAGCTGCGTGGCTTGTGGTTAGGAGTTTCTGTTGATGGTGGCCACCTCCCTGAGGAGAAGCATCTTCCCAAATGATGGCAGCAAAGCAAAGGAAGGTGCTGGCTGCTTCATGAGGACAAACCTTCTGCCCTGGGTCACGCACAGCAGCTCTCCAAAATCTCACGTTTTAACCACAAAAGCCTCTCTGTTCTGGGTGCGATCTGGGCGTGACATGAGATGTGGGGTCCAGGGACGGGGTTCCCTGAAGTTCTGGGACCTGCTCCAACATGGGGTGCGTTTATTGGCTTTTGGTGCAGGTTTATCCCTCATTGTAACGTCAGGAAACGTGCTCTGCAGCCATTCATCAGCTGCCCATCAGGGTGCTGTCGCTCACTGTGATTTATTTGGGTTATTGGTGCCAAACTGATTTAATTGCATGTTTCACCAAAAAAAAAAAAAAAAAAAAAAAAAAAAGAAAAAGAGAGTTTCACTTGTGGCACCGAGTAAAATTATTGCATCTGTCCAAAGAAACTAGCAAAGGTTACAGTGTCTGTTTACATTCCTCATAAAGAAAATCTTGTTAAACTCTGTCTCACATATTTTACAGCCGTGGTAAGAGCCCCTGAAGAATATGCTCTCAGGAGAAATGGTTTCAAGGTTTTTTTATCTGGTTTGATGCAGTCAGAAGTATATGCTGTTTGACCCAGGGAGGGGTTAGCGGAAAGCCTGTGTGGTGGCACAGAGAGGTCCCTTGTACAAACAGAGAGGGAGTTGGTGGGATGGGGTTTGCTGTCTCCCGGAACGCCGTGCTGCTGGAAAGGTCAGGGATGGTGGGACACGCTGCGTTACCGACCAGGTTTGCCAAATGACTGGGGCTCTGCAGGCTGGAATGTGAGATCATTTGTCTTTTTCCAATTAACTCCGGTGCCTTGCTTTGGCCCCGTGTGGTGTTTTTCCTCCCCACCCCTATTTTTAAAGAACTATGCAAAAGCTAATTTTAACCTGGGATACTAATCATGCGTTGATCAATCCCCATCTGCTCCTGTTCTCTGAAGTCAAGTTTCGACAGGTCTCGGATTGAGCTGGATTCTGGAGCTGTTTCCATCCCCGTGGCCGTGACTCTCTGTGTCGGCTACCTCCACGCAGGCTTTTATCTGCTAAATATTTAGTCCGTGCAGCAATCCAGCTGTTTCCTTTTTGTTCTCCATATGTTTTGTTGGAAATGAGCGCAAGCGAGGCGCTGAGAAAGTCATTCCAACCGGTACGTGAAGTTTCCTGGGACAGCGTGACGTGAGGGTTTGGGGCTCAGACACCCCCTCTTTGTTCCTGGTGGGGTGTTTGGCTCCCAGTTTAACAGGACGCCCCTGGCATCCAACCATGTGTTTTCCTTCTGCAGCTCCAGTTCCCTTTGCAGAACAGGTCCCCTGTGAGAGCGCTGGTCGGAGCTGGCTGTGAGGAGCATCCCCTGCCCACCCCGACCCACAGACTAAACCCAGAATCCCAACTGGTTTGGGAAAGAAAAGGGTTATCTCAAAGTCTGTGTTTTTAGGGACATCCTTTTATATCATCCCTGGCAATGCTCTCTTCTGCATCTATTTCATAGAATCATAGAATGGGTAGAGTTGGAAGGGACCTTAAAGATCATCTAGATCCTCCTGCCCTGGGCAGGGACACCTCCCACCAGACCAGGTTGCTCAATGCCCCGTCCAACCTGGCCTTGAACCCCTCCAGGGATGGGGCAGCCACAGCTTGTGCTTGTCAGAACAGACCTATCCAAGTGGAAATCTGACCCAGACACTAAGTGAACCTTCTTATTCTTGCAGAAGTTGTTTTTTCACTGCTTCTTATGATCTGGGATTTGGCTTTATGCTTCACCAGAGGAAGCCATCACTCTTTGCTAGTTGGTGGCCCTGGTACCACACTGGAGCTCCTCTTGCCAAGTGACCGAGCAAAGAGTTAAAACTGCAGAGCCGGTTTCCTGCAGCTCCCTGCTGCTTCCTTGATGTCTCAGCGTGGAGCATTGATCTGAACTAACCAGTTTAGTATGGGCGAGGATCTGGCTGGGAGCACAGGGGGCTATAGATAGCTGCTCAGCTGCTGCAGCACTGACAGTGACAAATGGTCCCGGGGAGAGGAGGATGTTTAGTCATCTCCTGAGGATGATTTGATGGACATGAGTAACTACCAGGCTTCAAGAACTCTCTCGGCATTGCATCATGCTAAAGAAACTTCATATCTTTAATGTGTTGTAACGTACAGGTCGTTTTGGATGGCTTTTTCTTTTGAAGAACATACTCTGCTACCATTGCCCTGCGCACAGAAGCACAGATCATGTGTCCCTGAGCCCTCACAACGCAGTAGAGACCAAGAAGGACCACCCCGGGTTTCAGAGGTTCCCTGTGCTAAGCCACTTCTTTCCTTGACCTCTTCGTATACCAGCAAGGTGGCCACCAAGTGGCAATGCAGACACGAAGTGCCACATTTCCCAGAGGGAGCAGGAGGCTGTCATGGCCAGCTTGGGCTGGAAAATGTTCTGGTGGTGCTCAGCCACTCCAAGGAGTCCTGCTTTGCTGAAGAGAGCGTTTCCCAAGGCTGTAGTTGATTTTTCACAAGCAAGTTTGTGTGCTGGCCAAAACTGCTGACAGCTCAATATTCAGCTGCAGAATATAATTTTCTGTCATGTTGATTTATGTTCTTCTCTGCAACCAGAGTCCCATGTAAAAAAAGAAAAGGATCGGAAGGAGTTTGTCTTAAAGTGAGCTCGGTGCAAGTTTATTCTTCAAACTGTCCCAGCAAATTAAAGATATTTTTAGGATTTTTTTATTTATTTATTTCTGGAATATGAAAAAGAAAAGTACTAAAAAGTAACTTCTACTGTCAGTTTTGGGACCTGTTGTTGTGATGGCAATGCAGAAAGGGTCATTGTCCCTGGAAGAGAAGCCAAGCTGAAGCCGTGAGAGTAAGAGCTGCCCTCAGCTGAGGTTTCTCACCTGCACCCGGTGGCCCAGTCCAGGAGGCTCTGACACACCGAAGTGACACCTGGACCATCAGAACCCAGCTCCAGAGCAGTGCTCCACTGAAGGGCATCATAAAACTCTCAATAACTGGGGGTTTCTCCTGGGAAACAGCCCAAATCCCCCTCGAGAGAGGCTGGGGTAGAGCCGTGTCTCTTTGGGAGGCGGAAGAAGGGCTCTTCCTCCGGCGGCTTGGGCTCACCCGGAGGTTCTTGGCCCAGGTGGCCAAGAAGGCCAACAGCATCCTGGCCTGTATCAGGAACAGTGTGGCGAGTAGGGCCCGAGAGGTGATTGTCCCCCTGTACTCGGCACTGGTGAGGCCCCACCTCGAGTACTGTGTCCAGTTTTGGGCTCCCTACCATAAAAAAGACATCGAGGTGCTGGAGCGGGTCCAGAGAAGGGCGACAAAGATGGNGGGCTGCCCAGGGAGGTGGTTGAGGCACCATCCCTGGAGGTGTTCAAAAGACGGGTTGATGTAGTCCTGGGAGGTATGGTTTAGCGATGGTTACTCCTTGTTTGTTGTGCGGGTGTCTATTTTTGTCAGTTAGGTTGACGGTTGGACAAGATGATCTTTAAGGTCCCTTCCAACCTAGAAGATTCTGTGATTCTGTTTTATGGCACAGCTGTACCTTCTGCCTCTTCTTCTGGCGCCCAGACTTGGGCTCCCGAGTCATTCCGCTGCATTTGGAGCATTGCCTCTTGGCATTAGTGTCTTTGGGGATTGTTGATGGCAGTTCCCTTTTGACAGACGCCTAAAAGAGCAATACTGAGCTAAGGGAGGAGGGGGGGAAGCGTCGCCTGGCTATTTGTGTGCAGTTGTGGGTGCTCCAAAGCGTTCTGCAAGACAAAGGAAGAGGCCACATGAAACAGCTCTTGGGGTGGCACTGACAGGAAGGAAAGCTCCTCGGCACGGCCCTTGGAGAAGGCAAGAGAGCAGGGAAGTGTGTTTTGTTCCAGTTCTCTGCTTTCTTGCAGAGTTCAGACAATTTTATTTAGTGCGTTCCCCCCCACTTAGCGGCGATGAGCATATAGTTAATCTAAGGCATGTGATGTCTCAAAAATATAACTCTAAAATGTGCCTTTTAGAGGCACACCCCCAGAAGGAACACTTCCCAGCCCAGGGACAGGGATGGCCATTGTGGGGACAGTGTCGTGACATGGGGCTGGTGTCACCAGTGTCTATATATATGTGTGTGTATAGATATACATATATAAATGGGCCCCCACCCCTTCCCGAGCACAGATTTGGTGTAGACAGGACATTTCCCTGATGACTGACATTGAGCAGCTGAGTTACAGGTGGATTTCTGTCTAGGCAGTGCAGATACCAATACAAAATCCTTTTAATAGATCAAAGAGTGCTGTGTAATTGAAAATTTCTCGTAGAAGCATTCGTTTCAAGCTGTTCTTAAAACTGGATGTAAAGTGGAAAGAAGATTTTATTACTTTTTTTAGATCTCCACTCAAATTAAGGATTATTGACAAGAAATGAGTGGTTTGCCATGCTCCCCAAAGGTACTTCTATATTCATAAAAGCCTCTTGGTTAAATCAGGGGGTGAGTAATAATCGCCACCTAAGGGATGGATACATACTGGATTTTTACTCACTTTATTTATTTATTTGAAGGTTTTTTCTCTATTGTATATTACAACTTGCATTAGTTTCAGCTAGCTAAATTCTTCTTCAGTTAAGGAAAACCTAAAAAGCATCATAAATCACTGTTCTTATTGCACCGTAGCCCTGTAACGAGATAGAACTTGGATAATTAAATAAAGAATAACCATGGAATAACCTCCCACCTTTTAAATAAGATGCTTTCCTGACAGCCAGCACCAACATCGAGTCCATTTCACGGAGCCATTGTCCCTGAGCCAGGTGTGGCTTCGCAGGTGACACCAGGAAAGCTGAAGAGCAGTGTTTTTTATTTTTCCTGGTTGCACACAGTAACTTTGCAGCAGGTAAAAATCTGGAGCAGTGTGGGCTCCCGAAGGAGGCCGTGCCTTTGCGAGGAGCTCCTGTGCTCCGACCCGAAAAGCACAGCTGAAAAATACACAGGAAGGAAATATCCCTTGGGGGGCTTCAGTGCTGGAACTGAAGGAATCATTTGGTAATTGTACAGACAAGTGCTGACCAAATTCTGCACATCTTAAATAATAATAATAATAGCAATAATAATAATAATCATCTCTCTGCCTCCCCTACATCCGATGGGAAATGCTTCTTCCCCGCTGAGAAAAATACAGGTTTGCCCTTTACGGGCAGTGAGAGAGTTGGGAGATGGACATTAGGGCTTTCATCTCTTTCCCAAAGGAAAACCATTAAGCGTATAAAATACATATGTTTTCTCTTCAGCAGCTGTTGGGTTTCTCAGCCCAAGAGCCATAACAGGACCAGGAGGTTTGGAAAATTTCTGTCTCCCACATCTGTGCCCCCCCCTCCCCACCAGCCATGCTGCTGAATCAGTAAAATGGGATTGTGCATCTGCGCCTCGTTAGGCCAGTACCTCTAATTAAACCATGGGCAAAAAAAATGGCTCTGAGCCGCTTTGCTTTGGGGTGGTGACTCGCGGTGGTGGGTGAGTCTGACCCTTTTCATGGTAGTGTCTGAAAGAACCATGGTTAGATTTACAAGAAGATGGTGTTCCTGCAAAATTAAACCCTCACAGAGCTTTCTCATTCACTGCAGAAGCTTTCAGTGTCTCTAGGTTAGAAGTGTCTTCTTCTTTTCTTTACCTATTTCTAGAGAAAAAACATGGGAGAACAATTATTTGCACAGTTCTGTGGGATCCTAGGCTCGCAGTGAAGTGTTCTCCCAGTGATCCCTCTCTGCTACGGTTACTGCCTGCATGAAGAAGTGCCATGTGAAATGCAGTGCATTAATTTGGGTTAGTTAACGATGTAGATTGTCTTCATATGAGGCTTTGCAAAGTTTTGCCCAGCCCAGTTGCATGAGGAGATGGGATCTACTGTAGCACCTAGGAAAGAGCTGGGTATGGAGGAGGTGGGGAAAGGAGAAGGAAAAGAGGGGGGAAAAACCAGAAACGGGAGGAACGTGAGACCCAGGCTCACCCAAGGGTGCTCCATCTGGGGCCATCTAGGTGCTGCCCTGGGCTCTATGAGACGGACGGGGACATGGGTTGGTTGGGTGGCTGGGAGCCTGTCCTTGCTCAGCTGTACCCTCTTGTCTCCTTTGCAGGCCTTGCGATGAAAACCACCCCCATGTGAAGCCTGATGCCTACGTGAACAACCTCGCTGAAGCGGTTGACATCCTCCTCCAGCAGCTGTAAGACCAATGGCACCGTGGGCCACGGGGAGGAAGGAGGAAGAGGAGGCCTCCCGTGCAACCCCTCCATCCTCACCCACATCCATCTGATGCTAAGGGACCCAGACCCAGCCTTGCCCAGGGTGGTGAGCATCCACAAGCCTAAATATTTCACTTAACGGTACTAAAACGATCTACTGACCTCATCAAAGGGAAGAGTGAACCTTCTGTCCTCCAGCACGTCTTGAACGTCGTCCCCTCGGTGCCGTGACCCTGCCAGCACAGCTGAAACCAGCTCTCCCAGGATGGCCATGCTCTTCCCTGGACTGTCTGCCCAAGGAGGGTGCTGAGGGGCCTCTGCCTCTCCCCAGGTGATGCTGGGGGGTGTCTGTACCCCCTTTAACTCTTTGCTCACCCCAGGGACCCAGCCCTGGGTGGGAAATGGGGCACCCAGCACCCCTTCATGGACCGGCTTTGCTGTTTAACTCGCCCTTTCTGTGCCTTTTGGGGTGGCTGAGATGGGGTGGGAGGTGTCCTTGAGGGGTGATGGAGGCCACCAAGCCCTGGGAACCTGGTCTGCGGGGTCCCCTGTGTGCCCTTGGCCATGGGTGGCAGGAAAACCCTGGGGAGGGGGAGAAACCCCTGTGCCCTTGGCAAGCTGGTAATTGTGTTAGCCCCTGTCCGGGTTGGGGCTCGGGAATCCGGTAATTCCGCGGCACGTTAGGGAATAACCACGGCATCATGTCGGGAATAAACCCCATCCGGTAGATCCAGCCCCTTTGTCTGTGTGTTCAGTGGGATCCGCGCTGGCAGGGATGTTCAGAGGATCCGAAATGCTTTTCCCTGCTGGGAATAAGCTGGTGAGGGCCGTGGGACCGATGGGCTTTTCCTCCCCCCCACGGGGGTCTCACAGGCTGACGTGGCCGGGGGGACACACACGCAGGTTTCCTGGCTCTTCCTGTGAAAATCCCAGCCGTGTCCCACGCAGCTCCAGCTCACCCGGCAGCGGGTGTTCCAGCCGGGATTGTGCTGTGTCCAGCTCTGGAGTCCTCAACATAGAAAGGACACGGACCTGTTGGAACGGGTCCAGCGGAGGCCACCAAGATGCTCCGAGGGCTGGAGCCCCTCTGCTGGGAGGACAGGCTGAGAGAGCTGGGGGAGTTCAGCCTGGAGAAGAGAAGGCTCCGGGGAGACCTTAGAGCCCCTTCCAGTCCCTAAAGGGGCTCCAGGAGAGATGGGGAGGGACTCGTGATCAGGGAGGGGAGCCATAGGATGAGGGGCAATGGTTTTAAACTGAAAGAGGGGAGATGATTTACATTAGATATTAGGAAGAACTTCTTTGCTGTGAGGGTGGTGAGAGCCTGGCCCAGGTTGCCCAGAGAAGCTGTGGCTGCCCCATCCCTGGAGGGGTTCAAGGCCAGGCTGGATGGGGCTTGGAGCAACCTGGTCTGGTGGGAGGTGTCCCTGCCCAGGGCAGGGGGCTGGAACTGGATGGTCTTTAAGGTCCCTTCCAACCCGAACCATTCTATGATTGGCACGGCAGGGATGCTTGGCCCTGCCATGAAGACCAGCGTGGGGAGCTTGGCTCCAGCTCATTCTGCTGCTCCTGGCTTTAGTTTTCCAGTCCCGACTGGGAACCACTCTGTGTAAAGCACCAGCTCCGTCAGTCCTGTTGCCACGACTATAAATTCTGCATCATAAATGTTCAGCCACATTTTTTTCCTTCTCAGTAGCCATTGCTAAGCTGTCCTCCAGTTCTGCTGGGTACCCAGACCTGGTGCACCACTCCCTCATGGCTGTGGCTGCCTGGATGGGACAAACCCAGTTTGCTCACTGGACATCCCATGGGTCTGATCCTGCACCCACCGAGCACCCACCGCATCAGTCTGGCCCCAGCTCAGCCCTGTCCTGCTGCCGGGGGGGGCTCAGCCTGTGCAGGGCTGGAAAGTGAAGCTCCATTTGAGCATTAGGTCTGAGATTTGTCCTTTTTTTTTGTTTTAAATGGGGCTGAGCATCACTAAAATGAGCTGCCACTGACGCTTGCCAGCGTTTGCAAGGGTCACCTTTGCAAAGGTCACCCTTTTATAGGCAAAAGTCCCCTTTCAACCAGCATGTCAGCAGCTCTGCGCCCCCTTGGGTTTTGGGGCAAGAACTTTGTGCTTTAGACTGGAGTGGAATAAAACTGTTTGGCCCTCAACCTGCTTCAAACCTGCCGTGGGACTGCGGAAAGGTACGTAACTACATGTGTGTTTTATATATATTTATATATACATATGATGAGGTAGCGTGTTCTGGCCACTGTCTGCGTTCAGCTACTGCTTTTCGCATTTGCAAGCAGGAGGTGACCGATAATTCCAGGGATGTTTCCAGCAGTCCCAACAGCTGAGGATGACCCCGGTCACCGAAGGACACCGAAGGGATGCTCCGTGTTCCTGGAGCAGCTGGCGAGCGCTGGAAACCCTTGTTTTCAACCAGCCTCTGCGCTGCACGGCGCTCCTTGGGGACAGCGGGGGGAAAGCGGGCTAGGAATTAAATTATAATAAAATAAACCACATCTGGGAAAGTGACCTTAGTGTGATTTTTTGGGTCTGTTTTTGTATCTTTTTATCCTCTGGGTAGCGGTTCAGCCAAAGTGTACGGCAGTGCGTGCACCCGGGCGCACGCGAAGGATGCCGCAGACCCTGGTCGAACCTTGGGGCTGTGAAGGATCACCGAGAATTTCTTTTTTATCCTATAATTCTTCCTTTTTGTTCTGGTGTGCTAAGCCTATCGCTGCAATCTGATTAAGTTTAGGCAGATAAACATCCTGCCATCTGTCATGAAACTTTTTAAACTGTTTGCTCACTCGAGCCGCTTTCCTTTCTGGTTTACAAAGGCGGTAGGGAGATCCAGCCCCGTTTCCCCAAGAATTTATTTAACACCCCCCTGTGCCCTTCCCCTGCTCTGGGCTCTTGCCTTGCTCGGGTTTAGATTTTCTTTTAAGGGGTGGGACACTGTCCTTAAACACAAAGCAGAAGGCACTTAAATCACCCAGCAGAATGGTTTGGGTTGGAAGGGACCTTAAAGATGATCCAGTTCCACCCCATGTCCATTTTTTTGTCCCAAGGCTGGGACATCCTCACTATTTCTAACATGGACACCCCGATGGAGGGTCCCAGCCGAGGGCTTTCCAACCCACACCTGTTTTTTGGGACCCATTTCCCCCCCTGCCCAGCACCCATGGAGATGCCAAGGAGAGGAGAAGCCCATGGGGCTCCTCCACCTGCACCAGCTCTGCCCCACCAAACCCCAACCCGCTGCCACAACCCGGCCCTTACACCCCCCAAGGGTGTCCCCAGTGCCCCCCACCCCGGCCAAGGGGACAGCAGAGAGAGGCGAGACGCTGACCCCGGTGTCGGGGGGGGATGCGTGTGTGTCATTGAACCAGGAAGCTTTATTTACACAGTAAAAGTAACAAGCAATTTCCTGAGACTGAGCTGCTCTAGTGCAATCAAGTCATGGAGGGGGTGGGAGGGGGCAGCCTGCACCGGCGGGGGGCACCTCGGGCAGCCCCTCCTCGGGGACACGCGCGTCCCACTGACATTGTGCAATCGCCAGCGAGACGTGGCTACTACAAGTCATCGCTTCAGAAGGCTTCTTTTTCTTTTTCTTCTTCTTTTTTTGTTGGTTTTTTTTTATTTTTATGGGTTTTTTGTTGGCCATCCTCTTCCGTCGCTTTCTTGAACATCAAACCCATGAACCGGCTACGATCCTCTAACCTCCTACGTCCACCTGGTCAGCCAGGAGCTTTTAAACAACGCACTTGAAACACAACTTTAGGGGCCCAACAGGCTCTACTATAACGTGGAAAAATTACAATCTATTTTACAAATACTTCCTTTTGTCTTTTTTCTTTTTTTCATGTAATCTCAGAGAACAAGCTCAAAGAGCTGCACTTGCAAATACACAGCAAACATCCCTGTGCACGTGCCAAGACTTTTCCTATTAAAATCCTTTTTTTTTTTTTCAGGATGATGAACTCTTTTTGCTACTGTCACAGCTCCTTGTCATCCCGAAACAGCCACTGGGTCATGCCCTGGACCCAATAACAAGCCCGTTTTAGGCGCCTCACAAGGAAAAACATCCCCTGTCTGCATATTACTTTACTATCACATTCTGGCAGCTGGCAGGAATTTGCCGGGCGAGGGAAGGGGGTTCCAAAGCATCTGTGTCATCGGTGAAGTCCTTTACAAACCAAGAGCAGGACCCCCGAGGCGAGGGGGGATGCCCTGTTCTCCCGCTGCGGGCACAGGGTAACAGGGACCAACGCCACCTTCTGACTTTACAATCAACAGGATGTCCCCTGAATCTGAGGCACATACTATATTATATTTAATATTTTTTAATTATTTTATTTATATATATATTTATATATATATAAATCCACAAATGTTTTACCTCTACAGAGAGAGAGAGAAAAAAAAAAAATTTAAAAAGTAAGGCTTTCTTAAACTGAGAATAAGTACATGAAATCATACAAACCCAACAACCAAATACCCAACAGGACACCACCGTGGCCTCCAAACCATCGCTAACTGTAGTCTGTGCCTACGCTACGCGCCCAGTATAAGGCCATGACTCATTGGAGAAGCGTATTTAATAAGGCAAACGGGTTGTGCTGTATGTAAACGGAATGCTACGGCTACGGCCAGTACATCTGGGCAAGTGGTCCACTGGTCACCTTCCTACCAGCACTGGGGGGGTGAGCGTGGCACCAGTAGCAGCCCTTGGAAAGAACAGAGAAGCCCTTAGGAGTTACAGCCCCGGTGATGCCCATGGGAGAGCCCGCCCAGAGCTCTGCGGCACCAGCCGGAGATGGATTTGGGTGAATTTGCCCTTTTTCGGTCACTTGGGAGCCAGCAGCTGCGGAGGTGCCTGTGGCCAGCGGGAGCTGTGTGCCCCGAGACCGGGAAGGTGGTGGTGGGGTGGGGGGTATTGAGCATCAGGAAGACTCAAAGCCGAGAACCGTGCTGTGATTGCAGGGACACGGACCCGAGGGGTGGCCACAGCCTGGCTGGGACAACGCTGGTGACACTGGACCCTCCTGAAAGGGCCAAGATGGGCAGTGCCTTCCACTCCAGGAGGGCTAAAAATGAAGCCTGGGTGTATTTTCTTTTCAACGATGCAGGAAGCAACACTTTAAAAGAGCCGGAAGGTTCTCCAAAATGAAAAGACATCCCTGGTTGTCCCCTTCCCCAGATATTTGGGGCTGGCCCTACCTGCCAGCACCCGGCCTGGAGGTGGCCACTGCCACCAGCAAAACCCCTGCGATGCCAGGACAGGGATAAAGCTATATAACAGCTGATGGGTTCCACCGTGATGGGAGATGCCACACGCATCCCGAACCACCGCAGAAAAAAGTGCACTAAACATAACCAGAAATGATGAACGAAACCTGTACCAGCAGCTCTCAGCCCTTACCGACTTAAAGACTCAACGGTGGGGCCAAACCCCATTAAAAATGTCACGTTCCTCAATTGCTGTTGGGGCTCAACGACTTCCTTCCCTTTATCACTTTTGCAGAGCTGAGGAAGTAAACCCCGAGCTTGAGGGGACCTGCAGAAGATGCTGGAAGCCACTCGTACAGCTTTCCTAGAGCTTTAAACAAACAAAAAAAATAAAAGAGGGAGAAAAAAAAAAAAAAAAAAAGAATATATGCGTCCTTCTAAACCTGTTAGGAAGCGGACAGCTTATTTTTACCGAAGAGAGTTCCTATTGTACAAACGTCATGGTCACCACTTTCTCCGTGCTTAAAAAAAAAAAGGCACAGGAAAAGTTTTTCAGTGCTGCTACCTGGATTTTCAGCCTTTTGCCAGCTGATTTTTGTCAAGTAACCCCGCGGCGTGCAGCCCCTTCACAGTAGGACAGAGCAACAAAAAGGAGGGTGGCAGCCGTGCCTCGGGTAGTGAAGAGGGCACAGCGGCTGGTGAACGGGTAAACGGCCTGACCCCGCTCGAAACGGGGTGTTGGGAACCCGAGCGAGGGTGGCACCGAGCCTGATCGGGGCTTTTTCCCCACAGGTTTGAGGGAGGGGACTGGGAAGGAAAATAAAAGTAGGGAAGAAAGGCATTTGAGCATCCTCGGGCAGCGCCCGCCGAGCGCTGCTGGGGATGCCGCCCCGCGCTAGGCTGGGGGTCCCTTTAATTCCTCATCAGGAAAAGCAAAAAATTGGAAAAAAAAAAAAAAAAAAAAAAAAAAAAAAAAAAAAAAACAAAAGAAAGTAAAAATCCAGCTCTTACCGTTATTAAATTTAAGCAAAATGCTTCACTCGTGATCTCCTTCTCACGGCGCTGCCAGGGAGGTGGGCAGCCAGGGGGACGTGGGGGGACACATGGGATGTGGCAGGAGCAGAGGAGCCGCAGCCGCCCCCTGGTTTGCAAATCCCAATATTCAGGTTTTCCCCCCACTTTTTCCCAGTCCCCACGGCTGGTGGTTTCTCCTTGTGCATCCCCTTCCAGCTGAGAGCGGGTGGGACGCGGGGGGAGAGTGACCGGCCCCATCAGCCACACACAGCTCTACCTTCGCAAAAAGCCATTTCCTCACTAAACGCGAGGGCTTTTTTTGGGGGGGCCACCCCTGCACCTGGTCCCCCCCCCCCTCCGTGGGGCAGGCGGTTCCCTCCGCCTGGGCCATCTCGGGCTACAGTAGTTAGGAAGAAATTCAAGATTTACACACGCGCGCACACCAATTGCTCTAAAATACCTGATGAAATTTTGGCAAAGCTGCTTCGTCCCTCCTCCCCCCCGCTGCCCACCCCCCCCCCCCCCCACAAGCTGGCAGGAGGGGAGCGGTGGTGGGACCCCCCCAAACCCGGCGGTGGGGAGCCCTCCATGGCTCTGCTGGCATCTCCCCCACCCACCCCCTGGGGGGATGGCGAGAGGACCCTCGTCCCTCCTCAGTTGTTTTCTATCTGCTCGATGTCGATCTCGCCGTCCAGCTGGAAGAGGCCCTCGGCGCCCGCCCCGCCGCTCCGCCAGGCCCTCCCGTCTTCCTCCTTCCCGCCGCCTTCCTCCTCCTCCTCGCAGGAGAGGTCGTCCCTGCTGGCCTGGCGTTCCTGGGGCCGGGAACGAGGTGGCTCCGGTACTGGGGTGCAGGCGGGGGTCCTGCCCGGCATCACCTCCGGGGAGTGGGGGGCTGCGGTCCATGGCTGGGGGCCGGGGAGCCGCTGGGAGCCCTCCTCGGCCCCGGCGCTAAGGCAGGTGAGGCTGTTGAAAGTCTGGCGGTTCTGTGGAGGGAAAAGAGAAAGAGGCAGCTGAGAGAGGTGCGAGGGACAGGCTGGGTCCATGGGACGAGGCCGTTGGCATGAGGTTCCACAAGGGTCTTCTACTTGGGTCACGCCAACCCCATGAACGCTCCGGGCTTGGGGAAGGGCGGCTGGAGCTGCCCTGTGGAAAAGGACCTGGGGGTGTTGGTCAACAGCCGGGTGAATATGAGCCAGCGGTGTGCCCAGGTGGCCAAGGAGGCCACCAGCATCCTCACCTGTATTAGGAATGGTGTGGCCAGCAGAACTGGGGCAGTGATCGTCCCCCTGTACTGGGCACTGGTGAGGCCCCACCTCGGGGGCTGTGTCCAGTTCTGGGCCCCTTACCATAAAAAAGACCTTGAGGGGCTGGAGCGGGTCCAGAGAAGAGCAACGGAGCTGGTGAGGGGTCTGGAGAACAAGTCTCATGAGGAGAGGCTGAGGGAGCTGGGGGTGTTCAGCCTGGAGAAAAGGAGGCTGAGGGGAGACCTTCTCGATCTCTACAACTCCCTGAAAGGAGGGTGGAGCGAGGAGGGGGAGGTTGGTTTCTTCTCCCATGGAACAGGCAATAGGACAAGAGGAAACAGCCTCAAGTTGTGGCAGGGGAGGTTTAGGATGGATATTGGGGAAAATTTTTATACTGAAAGGGTTGTCAAGCCTTGGAAGAGGCTGCCCAGGGCAGTGGTGGAGTCACCATCCCTGGAGGTATTTAAAAGCCAGGCAGACGTGGTGCTGAGGGACATGGGTTAGTGGTGGTTTTGTCAGTGTTAAGTCAATGGTTGGACTCCATGAAGTGAAAAGTCCCTTCCAACCTAGACAATTCTATGATCATGAGAATTCTATGACATGGACCAGAGGGAATGCCAAATCTGTGATGGGCTACAAGATGAGCTGAGCATCCCCTGACCCCCAAACTTGCAAGCCCCCCCATCCCAGCAGAAAGCAAGTGGAGCAGCAGAAGCCCCTAGCTCTTGGCCGCCTGGTCCCCAGGAGCTGGGCAACCTCCACAACCCCCAACCTCCCCATCCACAGCAGCTCCTGTGCCTCTCCCACCCCTCCAATGGGCGACGGCACCAAAACCACCCCCAGCCCAGTCCAGATTGGCCTCATCACCACCTCCACCCCACGCACCTCCCAGTCCCACATCTACAGCAGCACAGAGCTGTTCTGCCAAAAATAAATTAATGTTTTCAACAATTCCATTTTAAGAGAAACTTCAGCCCCCTCTTTAAGCAGCTGGAGCTCGTGTGCTGCTAAACCCTCCCCTGTGACAGCTCCTGGCTGTCCCAAGATGCTCCAAGGTCAGTTCTCTGTCCTTGTCTCACTAATGAAGAGGCCCCACGGCTGGTTGTCTTGGCCATGAAAAAACTTGATTTACTTTATCTACTGTCACATCTTCAAAATAGCTTCAAACTCTGACAGCGACAAGGAGCTCACAAGAATTCCCAAACCCTTCAGAGCTGAACAGACACAACCTCTCAGAGATGCCGTCTGACCACAAACGTGCTTACCTGATGGGGCATGCCTTCTACCCAGGCTGTTTTTTGAAGGAGCAAACCAAATCCTAATCAGTGAATGCCAATGGAAATAATGTGGCCATCCCGCTGGCTGCGGGGCAGAAAGCCTGCTCGGAGCAGGAGAAGACCATGGAGCATCTCAGCAGCTTGTGCGAGCCTCTCACAAGAGCCACGTGTGATGGTCACTTCAGAGACACCTGGCCCAGCCACATCCCACCCAATGGGCCTGAATGTCCATCCCATAAATACCTGGGGGAAGGCATCTTCTGCTGGAGATGCTCTGCTGATCTGTGGCCCCAAAATCCTTAGAAACCACACCGATAAATAGGTAGGAGCACAGGAGCATCAGCACTCTCCCCTGCTCCTCACAGTTGCCTTTCCTGGTGTGGGATTTATGAGCAGTAGAAAACCCAAAGCATAACGAGCCAGGGCTCTGGGTTAGGAGATTCCTCGCTCTTAAAAATCCCTATCTCTGGGAGGCCTTTTTTAGTGTTACCTGAAACCCCCATGATGAGAAGATCATGCATGGCTTCTATTTTCTCTACAGGAGACGGGCACATGAAGAAAAACTACTCAAAAGGAGGAAAAACCACACTCCGTGGTAAGTCAGGGGTGTAAGCTCATGTCTCGGTGGAAATAGGGATCAGGTGGGATTCCCCAGAGGCTTCACGGGCACCTGGCATCACTCAGTATTTTCTTGAAATGCCCTTCTGGTGGGGTTAAATCTGCAAACACAGACACCAGCAACTCTTTGTGAGCCTGGAGCAGCAGGAAGGTGGCAAGAACAGCCGAGGTGACCTCTGAGGAACAGTTTAGGAAAAGTGGGGAGATGATAGAAAATGGGCTGAAGACACAAAACAGGGGGTGTAGGAGGGTGTATTGTATTTCCAGTGAAGATCCTGGGGCGCTGCAAAAGATTTCTGAAAGCTGCAAAACCTCATCACCAGACCCTGTTGATATAGGTTAGACAAATGTCATCCAACAAACATGGTTTTTGAGCTGCCTGGGATAAGAGGAGGGTGCAGCAGAGCTCTTGGGGTTTCTTGCTCTCATTTATCCAGGGGAAGGAAAATCCTGATGCCGTTTCCATCACACCTTCTGGGCAGGCAAACCCTGGTGCTGCCACCATCACACCCTCTCTCCAAGAGTCTGGGCCAGATGGAAGCTGGAGCAACGAGGAGAGGATTGGTACCCACCAGAACATCGGTCCCAGAGAGGGACAGGTCTGCTGCCAGCGCCTGCTGCAGCACAATTCAGGACCAAACACACAGCCTGGAGACACAGCCTTCATCCAAACATCTCAACAGCGTTCCCAGGGAATTTATGCACATTTGCTTGAGCTTTTTTCTTTCAAATCCAGGTAAGCTGGGAGTAACTCCACCAAAATATCTTACCCCAGGCTGTAAATGAAGCAAAATCACCCCTTTACGTCCCCGCTGAGGGATGCAGGTCAAAGCCCCACCTTCTCCACACTCCAATTGTTTCTTAGGAAATCCAAGGTTCTTGTGCTGCGTTGGTACCTGCTGACCACGCATCGCTGAGAGGCTTTGGGCACCGCGCTAGATGACACACCATGGTACAACGAGCCACGGCAGGAGATGACGCAGAGGCTGTCGGATCTGAAAGGAGAAGTTCCTGCTGCCCAAGGAGAAGTTGGCCACTGCCCAAGCTGGGAGGTGGGGGGCAGGCAGGCTACATTTCACGTGGCCTTCAGTCCCTGAAACCTTCCCCAAACCCCCAAGCCCCTGTGAAAAAGCGGCCATTTGTCCTTTAAAAACTCAACTGTGCCCAGTCCCCACGTCATCCTTCTCACATTTTTTAAAATACAAGCCGTGCCCCTCCATTGCGGTCTCTCTTCTGGGCGCGGAACGCGTCACAGCTTCAAGCAGAGATCTGCACGTTGTGGTTAATGGACAACTTGTAATTACCACTGCATTCGGAGAAGGCCTGAGGACACAGGAGAAGTATTTTCTAAGTACTTAAAAAAAAAAAATTTGCAAGCGCATTTCCAGCGGTGATTTAGGCACTTGAAAGCCTACGTCTCCTGAAAGTCAACAGCCCTCTCAGAAGTGCAAATCCCTTCTACAAATAAAACTCTGGCACTTCTGAGAAGGTTAATTTTTCTCCTTCTGCTAATCAAGCTCATCTCCTGGCTCCAGCCCTTCCCTGGGCTCGGTACCCAGGCGCGGGCGTGCCGGGCTGCTGTGGGTGGGCTAGAGCATCCTGTGAGGATGGAAGACGCTCTACGGCGCTTTCAGAGAAGGAGACGGGCGATGCCTTTAATGATGAATGAAGGAGGATGCAACCTGGAGAGCGACTAAACAGGTCCACGGCAGGCTCTTCCCATCCAAACGAAAAGCGTTTCCAAGCTTGGACATGTCTCAGAGAACAGCCATGAATGTACTTGACTTTCGGGGAAATTTTGCATTTTTATTGGACTTTGGCAAGGCAATCAAGCCAACAGCCTCATTTTCCCTGCTCAAATCCACACAAGCCACAACCCAACGTTTTCCACGAAGCAGCCTGCAGTTGTTCCAGGGGATATTTGTAACTTTCCCTGCAAGAGGGTGGAAAAAGCCTTCTGACCTTCCCGCGCTGCAGTGGCTGCTCGTGGAGGAAGGCCATGCGTGGGTACCAGGCGGAGGAACTCCCTCTGATGCAGGTTTGCCGGTGCTCGGCTCGGAAAGCAAGTTTTCACAGGCGCTGCCTGCCACGAAATCCCACACCTCACCTTCCCAGAGGGAGAGGACGGCACCGCAGGGGGGTGGGGATGACCATTTTGGGGAAGGGTTCCCCCTCAGGATGGTAAGAACTGAGCCACCTTCATCTGCGCTGACCGGGGAGCAGCACTGGATCAGCCACCACCATCAATGCAGCGTCTGTTCTCAACCCATCGGGAGGTTTTTTTGCTCTTTTTTTTTTATTTATTGGGTGAATTTAGCGTGTGCTGAAGTGCTGAGCTGGCAAATCTGGGCAGTCAAGTCCCCTATTGATATCGATCACAAGGCAGTTCTGGTGGCACAATGCAGGGCTTGTTCCCCATGGCCAGGCAGCCCTGGGTCCCCTCCGAGCCTCTCCACCACCTTGTCCTTCAGCGCCAGGCCCAAAGGGGTACCCAGCACCTCAAATGCTGTCGGTCTCAAGGAAACGGTGAGAATCCAGACACCCTCCCGGATCTGATGTGAGTGGCTTTTGGGAGATGCTTCTGGCCACCCTGACTCCACCCAGCGAGCGTCTGTTATGTACCTTCCACCCAAAACACCTCTACTCACAACCACAATAACCCATTTCTGACCACTTGTGGTGCTGGTTTTTCTTCCCCCACCTCTCCCCAACATACTCAGCAATCCCTCAGGCAGAGGAAGAAAATGAGACGTTGCTAAAGCAAGCCCCTGAAAAATCATCTCAAAATACAAACAAGAAACCCTTGGCCACGTGGAAGGAGCCGCCGGGCTGGCAACCGACCTCCAGAACAAAGCCCTTCTTGCGTGGTGATGATCAAGCTCAGGCTGCATCTCGCGATGCTCGTGATGTGGGGACCAAGGCTAAAAGCCGGGAAGGCCACATCCATCCTTTTCCACAGGTTTTTCCTCCCCTTGAGCATGTGTCCCCGTGGGGGACGGGGGCTGGAGACCGGCAGCCCCACCAGCCAGCAAGCAAGCTGGCGGAATCCCTCAGCAACACTTCTTCCCCTCATAAAATACCCAGCTGCCAGCTTTTCCCTGAAACACAAGCCCTGCAAACCCGGCGGATCTGCTAGAATAAATATTAGCAGGACCGCCATCCCCGCGGTGATCACGGCTTTGGCGCAAACACTTCTTTTTTTTTGTTGTTGTTGGTGGTGGTGGTTTTTTCCACCCCGCCAGGTGATCGCCGCAATTTTCCCGGGGAAGGTGTAACGCTACGAGCTGTCAGCACCGCCGGCCCTACCTCCCGAGCTGTCATCACCTCCCGTTAGCACACTGGGCTACAGTCGCTCTATACAGCTGAAAATAAAAGCCCGGTGCCAGAGGGAAAGGGGGAAGCGGGCGGCGAGCGGTGCTGCTCCCTGCGGGGACGATGCGGCTCTGCCAACCCTCATCCAGCAAAGTCACCTCCACTGGGGGCTGCTCGGCCCAGCTCGGGTTTAAATCACCCCCCCGAGGCAAACAGCAGGGCAATTCCAAGCAAAAATCCAGGCTGGGCGGAGAATGGATGGAGAGCAGCCCTGAGGAGAAGGATTTGGGGATGTTGGTGGATGAGAAGCTCAACATGAGCCGGCAGCGTGTGCTGGCAGCCCAGAAACCCCCCACATCCTGGGCTGCATCCCCAGCTGCGTGGCCAGCAGGGCGAGGGGGGGATTCTGCCCCTCTGCTCCGCTCTGGGGAGACCCCCCCGAGTCCTGCCTCCAGCTCTGGGGCCACCAACAGCAGAAGGACATGGACCTGTTGGAGCGGGGCCAGAGGAGGCCACGAAGATGCTGTAAGGGCTGGAGCCCCTCTGCTGGGAGGACAGGCTGAGAGAGTTGGGGGGTTCAATCTGGAGAAGAGAAGGCTCTGGAGAGACCTTAGAGCCCCTTCCAGTCCCTAAAGGGGCTCCAGGAGAGATGGGGAGGGACTTTTTACAAGGGGTTGTAGTGATAGGATGAGGGGGAATGGTTTTAAACTGAAAGAGGGGAGATTTAGATGAGATCTCGGGTAGAAACTCTTTCTTGTGAGGGTGGTAAGAGCCTGGCCCAGGTTGCCCAGAGAAGCTGTGGCTGCCCCATCCCTGGAGGGGTTCAAGACCAGATTGGATGGGGCTTTGAGCAACCTGGTCTGGTGGGAGGTGTCCCTGCCCAGGGCAGGGGGTTGGAACTCAATGATCTTTAAAGTCCCTTCCAACCCAAACCATTCCATGATTCTACGATCTCCTGTAAAACACCTTCAACCTGGGTCATTATCTGCCACTTTGGTTGTTTGCATCACGGCAAAGTCCCACCTGGCATTTCTGTCATGCAAGGCAGCCAAGGAGGACAGATGGGTGCTGGAGACTGGATAATGTGTTTCCTTTGGTTTTAAAGCTCTGCAGAACTTGATTAGAGCAGTTGCTGTTATTTGGGCCAGGCACACACACACACCATTCAGGTTCAACACTCTCCCCTGCTTTTAAGGCACCCACAATCTTCTCCAGCCCCATCCCCAGGCTGGTGTCCCCAAGGCTGGTTGTCCGGTGAGTGGGAAGGGGAGGAAGGGAGATGGGGAGGGAGCTGGAGAAGCTCAGCCCTGAGGCTGGAATAACCAACCTCTCCTCTCTATCAGCACAAGGAGCATCTCAGGAGCTTTGCCGAGGGGCCCGAGCTTCAGCACAGGAGAGATACCCCAGACAGGTCTCACCAGCCCCTGGCTCAATGCTGTCTGGCCTCCTCAAAAAGCGGGAGACGTGGCCGTCTCACCCCGAGTGTTGCTGGCGACCGCCGCGGCTCAGCAGCACCGGCTTCCAAGATCAACATTGCCATCGGGGAGGGGGGGAGGCCACGGGTCTCACACCGACCCTCTCCTCCCGCAGAAAGAGCCTGTGAGCGATGAATGAAGTGTCGGGAGAGAAACGACTGAAATACCCGAGGAAGGAAAACACAGGAGGCAGTTATGGGGTATATGAGATGCAAAGGGAGCCCGTGTGCCTGGTGTGGAGCTGGAGCTGGGTTATACACACCGTTGCCACGTCAAGGAGCTCAAGCTCATCTGCTATTTTTTTATTTATTTTTTTTTTAATTTTATCTATGGAGGCATTGAGTAATTTGCAGACCAAGGTGCTGCAGACCTTGCCTGCAGCAGCATCCCCTGTACGGAGGGGACGGCTCCCCGGCAGCTACCGCGATGCCGCCCTTGTTGTCAGGGTCTGCCTTCCCGGCTAATAAAGAATTATGTTTACATTGCCCCAATTCCAGTTTTGCAATAACCGGCACCAGCGCTGAGATGGTGCATTGAAAATCTACAGCTTTAGCAGATAATTTCGCTTTTCTTCTGTTTGGTGTGAAAAACAGCTTTCACGAGCGGTCTCAGAAATATCTATTATCCTACCAAGTTGCTTCACACCACGATATTAAACAAACAAACCAGAAAAAAAAAAAGCAAGAAAGAGGCTTTAAGTCATTAGTATTAACGCTGCCTTTGGAGCCTGTAGAGTTAATTTGGTTTTACTCGCAGTTTTGCTCTTGTCTTTGGAGTTCTGTAGCTGCCCCAGTGACACTGAGGATGTTCAGTGGGTTTCCCCAAATGCAAAAAAAAAAGCTGTTGTATGACCCAGCGACGGGAATCCCTCTGGTGTTGGAGCCCCAGGGAGATGCTGGAGAGATAAATCCTGGAAATCGTGGAGAAATACAGCGGGCTATGCACGGAATCAGAGAGCAGTGATGCTCTCCAGGGCTCCAGCATCCCACAGCATCCCGCACGTGGGGGCTCGCTCCCAGGGCAGCCTCCCAGCCCATTCCCATTCACGACAATAATTGGAGGAAATCCTCCTTTCCTGCCAAGAGCACATATTTTCCCTAACAGACACTGAGCCCTTCGCTGCGAGCGAGAAATCCCTTTGCTCAGACGGGTCATTAGTCAGCCCCGCGAGCCCTTACTCTGTTTTCTATTTCTGTATTTCCAGGTTGCCCAGCCCTCCTGTGCCCAGCCTTTCACAGCCCCCCAGGCTTCTCCTCTGCATCACAGAATCATAGATGGATTAAAAATGTGAGGGGAGTAAGTAATTTGGAGTCATGCACCCTGAGCCCACCATCGCACCTGCAAATTAAACGCAGACTTGAAGGACACACGGCTTTTCTTACACCGTTTCCATTTCAGGCTACCCCTGAGCATCTTGAAGATGCTATCAGGCTACCCCTGAGCATCTCTTGTGGAGGAAACTGAACTGCCCTCCTGGTTTCTTTAGTGCTGCTTTCTGAAACGCTCTGGGAAAGTTTTTCAAGGCAAGAGACTCCCAGGAAACTATTGACTATCACTACTAGAATTTTGCATTGAAAAAATATTTTCTACAGAACCATCAGCCGCCCAGGAGGCCACAGCCATGTCACGTCGTGCCCAAAGGAGCCATTCCCACCGCCACGCTGGGCTTTGCTGCAGATCCAAAATTTGCACCCTGCTCTAGCCTCCGAATGCCTCTGACACCCTCTGGCAGAAGATGTGAAAGTGCCTTTGAGGGGCAAAAAACCCCAACCACCGTCTGTAAATCCCACCACCGTGCATCCACCCGAACCGTAGGAGGGAGCAGCAACCCCAGAAACCTCCTGGAGTGCTGGAGTTTGGGTGTTTTTTTTAAAAAACAACGTGAACAACCACTTTTGGCCACCACTTTGGAGCACGTTGGTTCATTCGAGGATGAATCTCAGTGCTTTATAAGAGCTGGGTCTTGCATCTGTGTAGCGTATGAGCCCAGGCACCAGATGGTTAAACAGCACGCGGAGAATCAGTTGCGTGTCTTTGGGGACACAATTGGATTTTGTGTGTGTTTGGGACAGACACTGCCAAGCTTTGTGTGTGTTTCCAGCCCTGTCCTCCCATGTGAGTGCAAACAAGGCTGCAACACCCCATCCCATATCTCTGGACCCCGTGGCGGGTGGAGATGAAGCAGGGGATGGAGCCGGGGATGGAGATGGAGCAGGGGATGGATCCAGGAGCAGGGGATGGAGTTGGGAGTAGGGGATGGAACCAGGAGCAGGGGATGGAGCCGGGAGCAGGGGGTGGTAGGGGATGGTCCCTGGGTACCGTGGAACCCTTCAGCACTCAGATACCCCTTGCACAGGTGAAGGATGCTGACGAAGGAGCCCGTCCACGCACACAAGTCCCAGCCCGTGCTGGAAAAGTGATTTCGTGGCAGAAATGCCCACGTCCCTGGGCACGGCCCCCTTTCTGCTTCCACGGCTGAATTTATTTTCAGCCCATTGTGTCTGATGAGTCACAACTTCATAACTGGGGCAGATGGGACCGTTTTGACCGTAAAATCAAAACAATGGATGTCATTGCATTACACATTATTGCTATTAAAAGCTGTGTCGGGTAACTAAAATAGAGCCTTGCTGCAATAAATCACCTCCTGCAGGCTTCCTCTGACTATACCAAAGTACCTTGCCTGAAATGGTCACCCCAGAGCTGCACCACCAAATCAGCCTTTTATAGGGAGATGGATCTTTGTGGCGTGCTACTTCTGGCAGCGACGTGACCCGCTACCTAAGAGCAAGGTCTTATTGCCATGGGTAGCACCCAAATTACATCCCAGCCAAGGCAGCACAGCCTCAGGAGCTTATGGACAGGGGTAGGTGAGAAAAATGCATTGCCTTCATTTTTCCATTTGGGAGACAGGCAGGGAAGCTCTGCTTGAAGGACATTTGTAGAGGAGGCAGGAACAAAGCTGATGCATATGAGGTCCAGTCCAGTGCCATAACTTCAAAAGCATCCATTCCTCTCAACATATTGCCCTCTGTACATTAAAAACAAATGCACTTGAGCCTGATACAGCTCTTGGACCAGGCCAATCTATGACACCCAACAAAAGCTTTAAGTTTTAGCGCAGAACACGGAAAAACTGATGTAAAACATCTCTGAAAGCAACGGAAATACTTCAGGGATGAAGTTCCTTGCAGTGTACAAGCATCCTGCCTCACATCATGGGCAGGAAGATGCCAGCAACGTGGGCTTGTGCCAGCGGGCAACCTCAACGAGTGCCACTTGGTGGACACCAGCCGAGACGAGGTTTGCTATACTTCAACGAATAGGGAGACTTGTTTGTCAAAGGAGCAGGGACAGGAAAAAAAACCCCATTAACAGTTCATGCCAGGAGTAAACATCATTACGAACCTCATTTCCAATACTGACTTGATTTTTTTTTTCAACTACTTGTGTTTTTAAATTAAAAAAATACCAGGGCAATGAATAACGACGGCGGCATGTGTAATAGTCTCACCAAAGTTAAAACCAGCTGCCTCTGAAGTCCTCTGTACCCTCCGAACCCCGTCATCTCCTTTTGATCCTAAACCCAAAGCTTTTTCCCACCAAGCCACAAAGTGACCTTTGCAGGCTCTCATTCGTGTTTATTTAAAAAACACTGGGGCTTGGAAGCTGGAATCTGTCTCAGAAGTTACATCAAGAGCAAACTATTTCCTGGGACACGTCTGGAATTTAAAACCTCCAGTTTTTCGCCTGTCGCTACCTTTTGGCAATATTTGCCACCAGCTCGAGTGGGTGCTGCCGCCGACCGAGGTCGCTGCCACCCCCCCTGCCCTCACCAGCAAGCTCGAAAGCTGCCAAAACTTAAATAGAAAATCTTCTTGTGTGAAACGTGGAGAATTTTACCCCTCGAGGAAAGAGCCGGGTGGTCGGAGAGGAGAGGTCACTTCTCCCATCCTGCAGCTTGAAACTTCTCCCCGCTCAGCGTCAAGACCAGCCCGAAACATTTCCAAGCTGGTGGGATGTTTGCTTTAGCTGTGGGCATGTACGAGTTCCTTCATGCATGGAAACTGCCATTATTCCTTAATTTGAAAGGGAAAACAAGGCAGGAGACAGCTTGGTTACCAGCCACCAGGAGAGCCCCATTACCCACCCCGCTCCTCTGGATCTCCAGCCCAGGCTGAAGCTGATTTTAATCCTGAAAAATGCAAGAACTACCCGTCCACATTTCAGGAGGATGCTCTTGTGATTCCTGGTGCAGATGACCCCATCCTGCGAAGGCACATGCTCCTCAGAAGACAGTGAAGTCACCCCATGAATGGTGCTGTCTGTCCAGGGTGGCCAGCGAGTGACATGAATAGTCCCCTTGTACCCGGCTCCAGCATCTCAGCACCCTTCTTGTAACAGCCGTCTCTCAGGCACAAAGTCTTCTCTATAACTCTTCCATGCCAAGCACACCCAGTGCTCCATCCTCACCACCTTCTCAGCTGGTGTCCACTGCTGGGGGTACCCTCTCACCCACCCGCAGGACAGACAGCTATCTATGGTGAATTCATAACCGTGGGGAGCTCTCCATAACCCTGGGGAGATGCCAGGGCATGTTGTATTTTAATCGCCTTATTTGTTCTATGGAAACTACTCCCTGTCCCATACACTATGTGCCATACTATATAATAAGCTATGGCTTACACACCACCAAGATGTTTGTGCCCTCCTTTCCATGGTAAGTTGTATTTCCAAACAATAGAAGACCATCCTCCATTTCCAGTGAGGGCTACCCCTGGCTTGGGTCTGCTGCTGTGAGCATGGCTGGGGTTGAATAAATAAATAAATACATATCATAGAATCATAGAATGGTTAGAGTTGGAAGGGACCTTAAAGATCATTGAGTTCCACCCCCCTGCCCTGGGCAGGGACACCTCCCACCAGACCAGGTTGCTCCAAGCCCCATCCAACCTGGCCTTGAACCCCTCCAGGGATGGGGCAGCCACAGCTTCTCTGGGCAACCTGGGCCAGGCTCTCACCACCCTCACACCAAAGAAGTTCTTCCCAAGATCTCATCTAAATCTCCCCTCTTTTAGTTTGAAGCCCTTCCCCTCATCCTGTGGCTCCCCTCCCTGACCACGAGTCCCTCCCCATCTCTCCTGGAGCCCCTTTAGGGACTGGAAGGGGCTCGAAGGTCTCCCTGGAGCCTTCTCTTCTCCAGGCTGAACCCCACCAACTCTCTCAGCCCCGCCTCACAGCAGAGGGGCTCCAGCCCTCTGATTATCTTTGTGGCCCTATCTAAAATTTTATCTCTCTCTATAAAAAAAAATTTAGATAGATATACATATAAATGATTCACTTAAAAAAAAATCTGTAGAAAGGATAGCTGTGTTTGGAAACGTGTTCACACAAATTAAAATCTCTCAGTAACAACCGTATCAAAATTTCACAAGGCAGGAAACAGACCGGGCAAGAGATAGCGAGGGCTCCTTTTGCCAGTGCTGGGGATGATTTCAAATTCTCATTCGGGGCGGCCGTCGCCGTGTGACAGACGTGTTGTGTCTCCCTTGCAGCTCCCCAGAGCCCGTGTGAAGGCAAGCAATCTGCTCAGCCAGCACACACACGCCGACATCAGGGTTGGCCACGGCTCGGCTTCCCGCGGATGACTCAGACAAGCCACCAACCCCAGCGTGCCTTCTGCCGCCAGGCGTTCGCCCAACGCCCCAAATCCTGCAGGAAACGTCGACACAAAGATGTCAGAAAGCGGCGGAGGTGGGAGATGGCAAGTCCCCAGGTCACCACCACAGCAAGGCACCCTTTGCAGAAGGATCACACCAGACCATGGGAGAGGAAACCCAAGCAGGAGTCTCTCCACCGCACAGCATCTCTGGCAGACTCTGGGTTTTTACAGAAATTCCATTTTTCTTACCTAATATGCCCAGCCAGCTTCTCCTAGTGCCTTGCAAAGGGTGAAACCACCCGTTCCTGCCAAAATCAGCCCCACCAGGACAGCCGGGGTCCAAGCCACTGTGAAACACAGCTCAGCTCCCTTATTTTTTAGGTGCACCCACATCCGAAAAAGAAAACCAACCCTTTGAGAAACCTCCCAATTTATGGAAAAATCTGATCCCTGACTACTTCTGATCACATCCTGCTGGTACAGACATGGTCCCTGGAGCTGTAAGAACAAGAGCACTGCACCTAGGAGGGAGATTGCATTGTCCCAAGATTAATTAACACGCTGTCAGAACAACCACTGGGATTTCAGAGGTTGGATGTTGCCCTCCTTGGGCTTCAAGTGGAAAGGGAGAAAAAGAAGCTGAAGTTGGAAAGCAAGCCAAGCCCTGCACCAAAACAAGTGGATGGTCCATGTCCTCATTTTAAGGGGCAAAAGGGTGGTTGAGATGCCAGGCAGCTCCCCTGGTACCCAAAATCTCCTTTGATTTGAACCAGCCTCTTCACATCTCACCTGCCTCGGGACACTGGCGACAATTAAATGACCCTTCATCACCCCCTCGCTTGAGTACGACCGGCTGGGTTCGTACCCAGTTTGAAGGGGGAAGAGGGCACAAAGCGGAGCGATGCTGGGCATTTAGAAGAGCCGAAGGATTTTCATGGTCCTGTGGCTTTTAAAATTTGTCACTATTTCAACGACAACCATGTTCATGGTTTGGTTTCTGCCCAAAGCTGAAGCCTCTCTGGTTTGGTGCCGTAGGAGTAAATAAGAAGGGGGGGCAATATGGGACCACCTCCCCTCTCTGAGCTATGGGAATTGCAGAGAGAAGAGACAAAAACAAGATTCTGAGGAATTAAAGGCCATGTTTTCCCATGCATTTTCCTTCCCAGCAGAACTTTAACATTTAGGTCTCTTTCTTAATTAGCCCAGTTATGTGGCCATGTAATTGCTTCCAGGAGCGGCTCCCTCCCCTCCTGCCTGGCCTAAATATCCCTCCTGGTATGAAGAAAACATTTATTTCAGGTCAAATTATTTTTATTTTGATTATGGCACCAGGTTTCAGGCCTATAAACACATGTGGTTACCAGCACAGGCAAAAAATTAACCGATCGGGTGCCAGAGCTGGATCCAGCACCCCTGGGCTCGGTCTCCAGTTCTGCTGTTGGTGCCCAGGGGCTCACGGCAGGGCCCGTGCCTCAGTTTCCCCATTGGTAAAGTGAATGCTTTGAGGTCTACTGGAAAGCCTGGTCTGGACACTTTGGTTTTCCTGTGCTTTGAATCACAAAGACCATCACACACAAGCCATTTCCACCCCACATAAAGCCAGACTAAAGGACACGTGCAGCCACGAGGACACCTCGCCAGTATTCCAGCTCTTTGTCCAAAATCACCCACCCTTCCAGTCTTGTTCCTAGAGAGGCACTAAAGGCAGCCTGGGGGAATACCCAAACCTGTGGGGTTTTCTCCAGCACGCTTATCCCCCTCATCTTCGACTGCCCACGAGGAATTCGCTGCTTTTCACGGTGTTCCCATCCCGGGGAGGGCTCTGACCGTGTCCCACGCCCCGAAAGCCCGCCCCACCAAAGGCAAGAATGCTCCCCGTAACTTGCCTCATCCTGCTCGTCCCTCTGTGCCAGTCCTCCCACGCGGCGAGCAGCCTGCCAGAACGGCTTTTCATCACCAAAGAGCTACGAGAACCCTGGCCCTCGTACGGCTTCTCTTTAATCCCACCCTGCCCCAGCCCCGCTGCCCCACGGCCAGCAGCGCATCCCTGCCTGCGGAATCCACCCGCCGCCACGGGAGCTGGCTGGGTTTCCTCCCTGGAAAGCAGGGATGCTCCACAGGCTCCTTGGGCTGGATCCTGCTTGTGGAGATCCCTCGTGGGTTGGTTGTGCCGGCAACTGGAGGGGGTCGGGGCCACCCAGCCCCGGTCCGGTGGGCGAGGAGGGGATGGGACAGAGGGTGCTAACGAAATTTGGAATCGTAAAACTGCCGGAAGGGAAATGTTATGAGTGTGAAAGGGGGAGGCTGCTCACGCCGCCCTTCAACGCCGCCTCTCGCTTTGGCTCTCGCTACAATCCCATCACTTGGTCTCGCAGGAGGGAGGAACTTGGTGGGGGGGGGGGTGGGTAAAACCCTCCCCGCGTCGCACTTCAGATCTGTTATCCGGCTGCGCGCGGCAGATTGAAGAGGGGAGGTTGTGCTCTGTGTTTGCAACTGAAAATGAAACGTGATAACATCTCCAGAGTGGAAAATTACAGAGGCTAAGAGCAAGTGAAGCCCATAGAGGTATGAATCGGGCTCCCGACGGAGCCAGGGCTGGTTGCCTCAGGGGGCTGCCTTCACCTCGCCACGGCAGGTCCGGGGCTCCTCTCTCCTGAACTCAAAAAACATGGGGTTTAACTTATTCCTGCTCAAAATGGGTGCCAGGAGGAAACAAAGGCACGGCAGGCTCAGCGTGCAAAAATCGGCGCAGGACAGAAAAGGGGGAATTTATTAGATAACTCCATTTGGAGGGGAAGGGCTCGGAAGGACGCTCTTCCCTGTAGCACCCCCCTCACTCTGCCCACTGCGGACCCACCTCGGGAGGATGCTGAAGGAATTTCAGCAAAGCGGAGAAGAGCATCGCCGACTGCGGGGCTGCCACCCTCTTACCTGGGTCATCTTGGCGAGGTCCAGCGAGGGCCGTTGCTCCTGGACCTCCTCCGGTCTCCGTCGCTTGACCCCCACCTTTTTGTCGTTCAGGACGCAGGGCTGCGAGCGGCTGCGGGAGAGCCCTCCGGCCCGGCGCCCCAACTCCGGCGTGGAGGCGGGCGTGCTGCTCGCCGAAGGTGGCCCGTACTCCGAGGAGGAGAAGCGGTCGTGGGAGCAGGAGAGGGACCTCTGCATGTCCACCCGGTCTCCTCCCTGCCCGCCGGCGGCCGCCGATTTCCTGGGTTGGCATCCCAGCCGGTTGGCGAGGGCGGGATGCTCGCCGCAGAGGGGGTTGGAGCGGGAGGGCAGGCTGAAGCTGGAGCTCCTCTGCATGGTGGCGAAGCCGTTGGAGTAGCGTTGCACGCTCCCCCCGCTGTAACACCGCCGCTTCTCAACCGGGGTCCAAACCTTCGAGCCTAAGGGTCTCCAGGAGGTCCCGCAGCCGGACATTTCGTCGGAGAACGAGAGCGAGCGGCACTGGCGCTTGCTGGGGGGGGCGGCGGGGTTGCCGTGGGGGTCGCTGAGGCTGAGGTCTTTGATGAGGTTGGTGACGGAGCAGGTGGTGGCCGTCTCCCTCGGCCAGCGCGAGGGAAGCTCCTCGCCCTTGTCCGACAAGCAGTCCCAGATGCTGGCGCCCGGCTGCTCCAGCTGAAGTGGACATTTCCTGCTGAGATCCCTCCATCTGTCATTTTCTGGTTGAGAAAGGAGGGAAAAAACACAACACACACACAGACACACACGGGCATTAGCATTAATTAATTCTGCGATTTGCTTTCTACGTCCATAAAACAAAAAGAGTAGCATATGGGATGTTTTCCAGTACAAATTAATTAACTCTTGGAATACGGTTTTCCGAACTGCCAGCATAGATGGGGAGAGAGACAAAATGATAATCACAGTGGGAGAAAAACTGCTCAAAGAAGATAAAAACATGCCTTTGAACATCCAGATTGCACTAGCTAAGGGAAATGCAGCGTTATGAAACAGCATGGCCATTGCCTTATCTCTTGTGCTAAATCGTGCCTCAGACGCGTGCCGTTCATCCTGGGCTCCACAATCAATAACTGAATCACAGAATCATAGAACTGTCCAGGTTGGAAGGGACCTTTCAGATCATCAAGTCCAACCATCAACCCAACATTGACAAAACCACCACTGACCCATGTCCCTCAGCACCACGTCTGCCCGGCTTTTAAATACCTCCAGGGATGGTGACTCCACCACTGCCCTGGGCAGCCTCTGCCAAGGCTTAATAATCCTTTCAGTTTAAATATTTTTCCTAATATCCATTCTAAACCTCCCCTGGCGCAACTTGAGGCCATTTCCTCTTGTCCTATCACTTGTGACTTGGGAGAAGAGACCGACCCCCAAATTGCCCGAGAGGTTGACACGAACCAGATGTGAAGAGCACAAAGCTCTTCTTCACTGCTGGGATGAGATGGACAAAACCCCAGCAAGGAGATCAGAGAGAGCAGCTGGGATGGTCCTACCAGAAAGGGGAGTGCACCCCGGGCATCAAGCTGCCTTTTGTGGCACAGAAACACCAACAAGGTCATCAGAGCCTATGGGAAACCAAAAGCCATCCCAACACCCCTCGGGCTGTCCTGCTCTCAGCCAAGAGTATTGTTCCATGAAGCCAATAAAATTGTATCCCCACTAAGGCTCCGAGCACCTCTCCAAAAACAACCCAAAGATACTGTCTCTAACAAAAGTCGATGCACATCATAAGCTCTAAGATCATAGAATCACAGAACAGCGTAAGTTGAAAGGGACCTTAAACCGTGGACCTTAAAGACCATCTGGTTCCAACCCCCACGATAAACCTCCAGCGGTTCTTTGCGAGATGCTGTTCTTAGGTCCCTCTTGTGAGGCTCATTGCCCATCTCCCCTCCATTCCCAAATCTGGGTCCAGCTGGGTGCTGTGGCCAGGTGCCCCCCTGCCTGGTTAGCCACACGGCGTGGGAAGGTGCTAGGGGAACCGGGTACCCACACCCTGTTCTGCAGCCACCTGGGCTTAGCATCTCTTCGGGGGTGCCTTGAAAATCCCCCCTGTACCTTGCACAGCCAATTGTTTGCACTTCTGCCCTAAACATAACATTGAAGCATTTATTTAAAGAAGCAAATCACTTAATAGGTTGGTTTTCTTTTCTGCCCCTCTCTTTCATTCGGCTTGTTTACGTGGGAATTTGCTTCCTCCCCCTGCAAATTTGGCTGGCATTAACAGCCTTCCAACGCAGCACAGCAGAAAAGGGTGGTTTCGGGGTCAGCATGAAGATCTCCCTTTTATCAGGTGGGTTTTGAGGTGCCTGGGTAAAACTCCAAGAAACCTGTGTCTCCAAAGTCCACGGGATGAAATGTATGTGGCTGGGGAAGACTGCAAACCCGGCTCCAGCTGCAGCCAGGAATCCCCCTGGGAGCCGTGTCCAAAGAGAGGAGGAAGGGTGAGGATCTCATGCCCCACGCCACGGATGATATAAGAAGAAGAAGAAGAAAAGCAAAGCGGCATCAAGGTCTGGTTCCCCGGCGTGGGTGAGAGGGGCTCTCTGCAGAGACGCCGTTGACGCTCAACAGGAAAACCATGGTAGGACAACCCCGGCGGCGGCTGCAATGGAAAAAAGTAATCACCCGACAGAGCTCCTCTGCGGACTGTTTGTGCCGTCGGCTGCCGCGCGCAGAGGCAAAGCGTGCTAGCTAACCGGCGCCGCGCAGTTTCGGGTGATCGTATCTAAATCGTGCAATTCTTTTTTTTTTTTTTTTTTTTTTTAGGGGGGTTTGGGGTTTTTCTACTCGGGCGACTGAAGGATGAACTTCGAGCCGTACCCAGCCCGCAGCTGCAGGTACCAGCCTGATCGGGGAGATGCAACGGTGCAGAACGCTTCCGACCAAGGCTCATTTTCAAGTCAGGAGGTCAGATTTTAGGGCCCCCTACACCATTTTTGGCCACTTTTCCCATTTCTCCCCCCATCCAGCCGCCACCTTAACAGCTCCAGCCCCAACCAGCCTGGCTCTGCCCTCAATAACCACCCGGTATTTCAGCTCTCGCCGGCCTCATTTTAATAAACACAATGAAAAGCGAGAAACCCGCGCTAAACAACTACATCTATGTTTAGATCTTTATTATTTCCCCCCCGTCTCCGCCGCCTCCCACCCCCTGTTATTATGCTGCCAGCGGAGAGATTCCTTAGGTCAAGTCAGCAGACAAAAGAAACAGAAATAGAAGCTGATTTTTCATGGCAAGCTGCCACCATCCTCCGACCGGAGACGTCACGCTGTACAAAAGGCCTTGGTGAGGAGGATACGGGACACCTTCCTCTTTCACCCCTCCTTCGGCACAAACAGCTATAAATCTTCCAAACCTTGCAGAAAAAAAAAAAACAAACAAACCTCACCAGTAATCACACTTTTATCCCCAGCACCAGCTTGGGGTTATTAGCTTTCCCCCTTGCACCGTGGGAGCTGGTTTTTTTGGCAGGGCAGGGAGGGGACCCTGGCACAGCCTGGCCCCCTCCCCGAGCCCCCCGATCCGTCCCAAACTACGGGATAACCCAGAAAAATAGGTTTTTTCCAGTGCAAACAGAAAACGGTCTGCCCTGAAACAAATTGAAAATGGGGCAGTCTAAGGGCTGAGGGTGTAATTAAAGGCCTTGGGAAAGCCTCATGGAGGAAAACCAGCTGGTTTTCCGTTCAATTTTTTAAGACGAAGATTCACATCCTGAGCACGCTGATAACGATAATTGCAGTGGAACCATTAATACCGCTGCAGTTAAGCGTGTATTAATTTTCTTGCATTACAAACCTCAACTCTGTTTACCCCGAGGCAGTAATTTGTTCCAGCATAAAACCCACCATGAGAACCCCCCCGGTTTGCGAGGGAGCTGCTTCGCTGGAAAACTCGCCTTTTCCTATTGGAAAAACGACGGGAGAACATTTACAACCAGAGCATGATGTAAGTGTGGCACGAGGGGCTCTTCCCCTGATTGAACAGGTCCTTCTTGGCTGTTAGTGTCCTTGGGTGAAACAGCATCTTCCTTTCGGATTTTAACTTAAAACTGCAAAAATAAACACTTCGAGCCACTCGACGAGCACACCCAGCACATTTCTTCCGAGACGTTTTGATCTGCAAATCTGCATTTCCAGGGTGAGGCGACGCAGGGTGAATTTTCTGGCATCTCTCTGGTTGTGAAACAGCTTTCCAGCTCCCCGGGACACAGAGGGGTGTTATTGGCAGCCTGGGGGGGACTGAATTTCTCGTCCTGCCCTTTCTGGCCGCGGCGGCAGGAGCCTGAAAACCTCTTGCAAACCAGGCACGAAGCAGCAAGAAATTCACACCGGCGCAAAGCAGCATTAAATTCAGGTTACAGCTGCAGAAGTCCAAGCTGCCCAGCCTCAGGGGGACCCAAACCTGAACTATTTCTGTTTTCCACCACCCAGTTGAGTGGCAGAGCCGTTGACCCCGGGCAGGGGGGAGCAGCCCTGCTGGGGATGCTCCCAGAGGGAGATGTTGGGTGTCAAAGAGCCGGAGCACCCAGGCTACAGGTGAAGAGTGGCCGTCACTGCATCTGCTCTCCACCCAAGGCTAGTGCCTCCCCAGCAGGACTCGCTGGGCTGGGCAAGTGGCAACAAGCCCCGGCAAGCCCTGACATGTCCCAGGTTCTGCCTGCCAAGCCATCCTCACCTGGGTTATTTTCCCCCCTCTCCTATTCTCTGGGACAAGCCAGAAGCTGCCTGCCTGTGAGGAGGGCTCAACCCGCCCTGGGACCATCGAGATCCTGCTCAAACACCATCAGCACCATTATCTATTCACAAGTTTCCTTTTGGGCAAACCCAACCCTTACAACGTCTATCTATTCTTCTGTGCAACCTTCACCGCCTCAAACGAGCCCAATGGTCCAGGGCACGAGGGCATGCAGGCTGAAGTCACGTCCCAAAATCAAGGAGAGTGGTGTTGTCCTCCAGATACCCCCAAGAGCTTCGCACAGTCCCCCCCTGGAGAACGGGCTCCATCCTCAGAGCATCGCAGCCAAATGCTGAGCTCCAGGTTTTGCAGGAGCATCACGCGACACGCCAGGCACCTCGGCAGCTTCGGGATGGTCACGGGCTTTTTAAACGACTGCTGTGCTCCTCTGGTGACACAGAGCAAATTTTAATGACCACACTCATAACCACAGAGAAGGGTGTAAAACCAAAACGCTGACACAACTTTAACTACAGCGACACAAATGTGCTGCTATAATATTTTTACAGTTCCTTTTTATACATAATGCATGATCCTTCTGCTCAAGTTTCCTCTACGTTCTTTTCCCGTGAAATAATTTACATTAATACATAATTTATTACGGCAACTTGTAAAGCAATTAGAGGTTTCAATCAATTTTTCTTCTCCTTTTTGGCAGATAAATTCTGTTTGGATCCTAACCCAAACATTTCTCTTCGTGTGGGTGCGCATCCAATTCCCCTTTTTTCCCCCCACGTTGTCCAAGTCCAATTTCGGTCTCCTGGTCTCTGTGCAGCGGGGAAAAGGCAGCCTGCATTTTCCACTGCCCCCTGTTTATGTTCGAGAGATGATTTCTAAATGTGGAACAAATTTAATGGTTGTAATTAGCTGACGGCGGTGCCATAGAGCCTTCCCATCGCACAAATAAGATTAAAATACGATGCGCGGAGCTCTGCTTCATCGGGAAAGGAAAACAACAGCCCTCAAACCTACCGCTGGAGAATAAACACACCGAGGGCACAGGGAAAAGGAAATTCCCCACCTCAACAGCGAAACGTGCCCTGCTCTTCAACGCGATCCCCCGGCGAGGTCTCCCCGCTCCAGCTACGCCTCCTCGGCTTTCCCTGCGCCGCTTTGTCTCCTCGCAGATCGACTGTGCCTGAACATGCACCGAGATGTTGTTTCTCCACTGGTGGCTTTCCAAAAAACCACCGAAATCCCCAGGAAATTCAGAAAGAGGAGGCCTGCGAGCCCTGCATTGGGAGGCAGAGCAGCAGGGGGGTGCTTTCAGGATGTGATTGAGGGGCATCAACCCCACGAAGGGGCCTTTCTCCTCTTTGCCTCCCGTTGGCCGCACTGTCAGTCCAAACTTCACTGTGGTTATTTATCTCGGTGCTCTCCACCGACAGGGACTTGGCCCTTGGACCTGAAATATTCCCCCAGTTTCATATTCAGTGCCACTATAACCATGGGACTTATTTAACACGTAGAGCAAGTTTCGATGCTGGATTGGTCTGCGTTCCCAGCCCATGTTTGGAGACATTGAGAAGAGAATTTTTGAAATATGCCTAAAATTAAACCCACGGCAACTGATACCCTGGCACGCTGGAGAGCCTGGCTCCTCTTGACTGGGCACGACAAAGACCATTACATGAGAAGCTGTGCTCAACGAGGTAAGACTCAGTACCCTCAGAAAGACGACAATGTGGCAGCCAAGGAAGACCAGCGCAGCACTATGAAGATGCAGAAGGCTTTGTAAAAGCTCCTCATGATGATTGAGAAGCTCTTAAGTTGCTTTTCAATTAGGCACAGACTCTTCATATCTGCTGAAGAGCCTGCCAGTGCCAGAGCACAAGACAAGACCATCTGATGGGGTTTCTTTGTTCCTCACTCACGGTTGACAGGCAGGAGAAAGGGACCGGGTTGTCTCGACCCCTTCTTGACTTTGAAGTTTGTGACTTTCCCCTGAAAAAGTCCAAATGCTTTCCATCTTCCCCTGCCCCCAGCAATGACTGGGGTTATCAGAGAGCTTGGGAAATATCTCCCCTCAATGCGTGTGCTTGGCTCCCATTAACGCTAATGAGAGTCCTGTCCATGAAGAAAAGGGGAAGCCTCTTTGTCTCTAAAGTACTGGCTTTCGTACCAAGTAGCCTGGCTCAAACTTGACCTACAATTTTAATTGGGTTTTGAGACTTCGCCTAGTGACTGGCTCCCCCCACCAAAACCCAAAGAACAGAATATAACAGCCCATCCTCCAGCACTATCAGTTTTTCAGGATCACCAACCAAGGCACCAATCCCCCATCAATTCCAGTGACCATTCAGCATAAAAATTGATAGCAAACTCTGACATGAAAGGTATCAAACACCTTATACCATGGTTATTGTCAAAGGCTAAGAAAAAAAGATGTTTTTCTTATTATTTGAGGCCTGTCCAAACACTTTGTGCCAAGTGGTAGAACATTTTAGTGATAATACTGATATTTCTTACTTGCATCGTGCAAACGGTCGACAGCCACGGCCATGGGCCGGATAGTCAAACACAATCACAGACCCAAAATGCTTATAATCTCAACTGCACGAGTTACTTTAAAAATAAGCAGACATATCACAGCACTGAGGAGGGAGGAGGAGACAAGCAATTCCCTCAGCAATGGCAACGGGGCAGGTCACCCACCTCTGGGAAGGAGGTTGGCAGGGGCGTGATGGCCACTACTAGTGGGTGGTGGGGTGGGTGCTCCTCCATCCCCACCATGCAGGGCAGGTGGGTGGATGCCCACCCTGGGGTCTGCAGGGGAGTGTTTTTTGGAGAAATCCAGCTATTCAGGACATCTTCCCGCCCACGGCTATAAGGAAGCGGGAGCGGAGGTGGAGTAAATACGGACAGAAGTTTCTGTTACTTACCCATCACGCCACAAGAGAAGAGGGTAGGTCCTTGACTCATCTTTGGAGTGTGCTGCAAACAACCAGAAAAACTATTCACTTCTCGCAGACTCGACCAGGGCACCAGAAACCACCCTGCCTCCAGCCTCGGCAAAGCCACACGGCACCCGGTGGGGAGGAGAGCCTCGGGCACCCACCACAGTCCCCTTTCGGCAGGGACCAAGGGACAGACCTGGTCATCTTCCCTCAATGAAATCGAATTTAATTAAACACTGCAGAGAGCTGGTGTCGAGGCCTGAGCTTAGAGATCATGGTTCTTGCACCCAGTCCTTACCCACAGGAACAGCCGAGGTCAGGTCCCCACCTCTAGGACCCAAAATACCAGAGAAACTAAACCAGGAGCTGCAATTCAGCAGTAATTCTGGACTGGGCAAGGAAGCAGCAGCGGTGGTATCTGAACCCCGTCCAAGCCCACTAAGGCCTCCTCTCTAGGTACAAAGCAGCTATTTGGGTATTTTTTTTTTAAACATATATCGTGTTTCTAAGGCAAAGTGTCCTCACCCCAGGACTGCTGGGGAGTCCGCGTTTGGATTGTGCTGATTTGCACTAAAAATAGGGGGAAATGCCACTATATGGGTACAAAATAATTCTTGATTGTTTTTTCCAAGAATTTTCTTCTTGCCAGTGTAACAGACATTGTCAGACTTCTAAAAATGGCCATGGACAGTTTTATATACAATAAATCAACATGTCATCTGCAGCTACATGCCATTTCAGCTATGTCTGCAAAAACACGCTGTCATACTAATTGTTCTTTTATTATCCCCCAAAATATCCATATTCTGCTTCTGAAGTGCCTTTCCTGGCAACACCATCCCCTCTGGCCGAGGCTTTGCACCATCTGGGGGAAGCACCAGCATGACCTCCCCGCTCATCTGCGCTGCCGAAGCTGTGCTTTAGCTGGCGTTAGGCCACCACGGCCACATCTTCTCTCCTGGGCCGTGCTCTACACGTTGCCTGCTCGCATGACAATATTAATAACGTACCAAAAACGCCCATACCTGCCCGTACAGAGCAATCCAACAAAAAGATCCCACTTCCTGTACGGAATATTGCAAATATTGAACACAGAGGGATGGGATGTGGAGGCTGAGAACAATGACGGGGTGCAGATGGGGAGAAGATACATCAGGGTCGGTCACCTTCTTTGGAGCACGTGCCACACTTCTAGGTGAAGTCAGGCTATTTCTGTCACCTTATGAAGGAGCAGGTTGAATTAATGTCCCCAGCTTATGAAGTTGAAGGTACAGTTAATGACCCCAGCTTATGAAGCAGGAGGTAGAATTAATCAGGAGACAGTGAGGGCAGGGAGTTGTCTCCAAAGAGTGGCCAAAGCGATGGACAAGCCCTGGAGAAGGCAGTGGCTGTGCCAGCCCCCATCTGTGTGCCAGCCCCAGAGACCAGCCACTGCCTGCAAAGGCGGGAGGGAGAGGAACGTCTTTAGATGACATATGTCTCATATTGAGTGTAATTACCCTTTCGTAAGAGTTTCGTCTAACACCAACTTGGGAACTGAACCAAATGAGCCCGTCGGGCGTTGGTGGGCGATACTGTCCCACGGCTCGGACTTTTATTTCCTTTAGGTTTTCCTTTTTGGCTTTTCCCATGAAGTCAACGGAAAAATTCTTGCTTTCCTCGGTGGATCAGACTTCTCATGAACATCTGCCCCAGTTTAACAGCCCGGCAATCCAGCCTGCGTAAGCAGGGCTATCGTTGCGCTGCTGACCCAGCCCCAGAGCCGCGGGAGGCACTCGGCAAACACGGGAGGGCAAAGTTTCTCCTCCCAGCTCCGCCGTTGGACAACCCCAGTGCCCATCCCTTCCCATGGCAGTAGGAGAAGAAACTCCTTCTCATCCACCTCTTGGCAGCAAGTTCTCCTCCACCTGCCCCGCACACCTCCTGGGGTACAGATCTGGCGTCAGAAGCCACCCTTAAAGCAAGGATGTTTTTTTCTAATATATCAATATCCTTTCCTTCCCAAATATCACCCTTTCAAGGCAGGATTTAAGGCTGCCTCTGGCTTGCTCGTCTTCTCCTCCACCGCGCACTGCCAGGTCAGCCTGCCTTCACCCCGGCACGCTGCGCTATCTGCCCGGGAAGCCCGGCCGGACAGTTTGTCATCCTCAAGCAAACTTAGGCGTTTATATTTCTGTAATGCTCAAAATGCCCATTTATGGCCAACCCTGCCAGATGCTTCCTGCCGGGTTCCCGCACGCCCTTATCTGCGGTTCTCAGCGCACCCCACGAGGAGCAGCCCTTTGGTCTAACATCTTCACGGACTATGACCATCTCTCCTGGAGGGCAGAGGAGCAAATATCCACAACCAGCCTTGCTCTGGGCTTCCTCAGATGGCTTTCCAGCATCCCACATCTCCGCCCTGTTCCCCCATTTCATTGCTCCAACATCACCCCCAAACAACGCGTGGCCCCTCATTTCCCACTACCATCGGTACGCTCAGCCCCACAGCCTCGCTCACCCCCTGTAGCACCATTTAATGTGTTTCTTGCCACTGATTTAGGGTTTTTTTGTTGCCTGCTCGTTTGGCGTGGTTGGATTTGCATCTCTCCAGGCTGCCAACGAGACTGTTTAGCACCACAGCACTGCCCTTCTCCATCTCCCACTTAATCCCGCTCCCCACTTGCTCATCCTCCTATTAATGATGAGCATCTGTTCCCTGTTGGTGAAGCAACTTCTCACCCGTGTCATTCCCAGTGCTGATTTTATATTTTTCTGCCATTTATTCCATTGTGTGCTTACTGAAATTCAGGTATGCAAGAGCCACAGCACTCCAATCATTTACTAATCGCCTGCCCCTTGGATATTAATGCAGCTCGGTAGAAATCAGTGACACAAACCATCTAAAGATCTGGCCCCGCAGCATGAAAAAAGCCACCCCACATCATAAAACTCCGGCGAAGCTCTCGGCAGCGAAAGAGTTTTGCAGGAAGATTTCACGAAGCTTACCAGCTCAGTCCTGCATGTTACGGAGTCAGCACCTTTGTTTTCCCGAGTTTTGGTTAAGATCATCACCATGGTAATGCAGTCCTGCCTCCGCGTCCATCAGGGTCCAGGCCAAGGGCGCCGGCAGCCGGGGTCTGGCGAAGCTCCTTTTTTTTTTTTTCAGTGCATCTTCCCCCGGGAAAGGATCGGCTCCACCGGCTCCTCGGGGGATGCCTGGGAACAGCCTCCGAGCGCGGAAAACTCCCTGCACACAGAAAGAAAGAGGAACAGCTTTCAGGGACTCGCCTTGCGGGGGGGTGGCGGGAGGCAAGCACTGCCCAAAAACCACCCCAACGGCGGCTACTCCAGATGAGTATTTATTTTAGACTCTGAAATTTTGTCGGTGTTCCTCTGCACCCCCTCAGCAGAGACGCGCTTCACGGGATGGGCGCTCGCAGGAGCTGTTGGAAGCACGTAAGGCACACAAGGCGATCCGGAGGGGACAGAAGCATTTCAGGCAAATAAATAAAGAAATAATAAATTAATAAATAAATAAAGCTCCCTCTGAATTCTCCCTTTGAAAAGGAGAACTCATATCCCCTGTATCGAAGATACTGAGGCTTTGAAAGGAGGGCTCATTAAAGCCTCGGGGTTGATCTCACAGAAGCCCTTGCCCCCAGACCAATGGGGAGCAGATGTCCAGCAGAAAAAAAAGCCTCTCCAGCATCATTAAGGCTGTGAAATCCCTTGGATGCCCCTGTCCCACCCCAGCTACTCCCCAATTCCCATAAAGAGTCCTTTGGGGAAAAAAAACCAAGGCAAAGAGCTGCCTGCAAGGAAGGAGAGTGCTCCCTACCCTGAAATCCTAAGGGACACACTACAAGTCTTGATCCTTACCTATTTCTCAGGTAGTTTTGGGTAGGAAAAGCTAAAGACCGTAAAATGAGGAGCACATATTAAAAAACAAGCTGCCGACCCGGCTCACAGAGCACCCCACAGACCCCATGAGCAGTTGCCCAGCTCTGCCTCACCTCCTGGCATCCTCTCCCATAAACTCATTCCCGTGCAAAAGCGGACAGCTTGCAATTCAAATCTGATTATAGAAATCAGCGTTTTCCCCCAAATCACTCCCCTAATCCCGTTTTGCTATTTTGTTGTCTTGCAGTTAATGCCGACAAACAAAACCACCATTTGCATGATCCCAAGAGCATGAAACGCTGATCTCGTAACGCGCAGTCAAAAAACCCAACTGCAACATTCAACGACAATATTTGAGGATATGCCTAAGTATTAAACCTCATTACAAACCGATACGGCTTTTCTTCCCCGCTCGTAAATCACCTTTTCTGTGTTTAGGTGGATTAGCCCTTGCGACGGTGTTATGAGTAGCTCATTTGAAGGCCAGCTGGTTGGTAAAGAAAAATCACCTTCTATTATTTTGTGAGGACAAGGTTCACCCAGAGTGCAAAGCCAGGATTGGGAATCAATACATTTCCCAAAGATTTACTGTTCCCAAGGGCACCTGGTGCAGTCTCCAGCTTCTTATGGGACACCGGCGGGCTTAGATACAGTTCACTGGTAGCTTCATCATAAACTCCTGGGCAACCCAACGACCAAATGGGAACCATCAAATAGAAAAGTAAAGCATTCCAGACCACCAAAATGACACATGATTTGCGAGGTCCCACATATTTATAGTATGGGTGGCCTGGGTTCATGTGAGGAGAGCGCAACACAAGGGAGGATGGGGTGGCTGGAGGACCAGTTGACTAACACAGCAACATGCCCATCACCAGAGGCCCGCAAACCCCCCCGCTGATCCTGGAGGCAGCTCAGACACCTCTGTTACAGCACGTGGATGCCCTAAGGGTATGCTCAGGAGCCTCCTCAAGCCCTTGCCAGAGACAGCTTGGGGACATCAAGCTGTTTTCCAGGAGTCACTGTACAGTTGTTAATAAGCTCCATGGGAGTTTTGCATTTACCTATTTTGATGGTCTTTGCATCAAATACATTCGTATGCAGCAAAACCTAGAGGGCCTGTTCAGGTGGGACGGCTGCTTACCTCGGGCTCTGAACAAACACCAGGCAAGGGGACGGTCCCCAAAAAGGGCTGCACGTAACGGGGGACGGATGGGGACAAAGGAAAGGTGCGTGGAAGTGAGGACCAAATAACACAGAAACAGCAGTACCAGAGAAAATAAGCAACACGTGGCACCCACGGCAGCCACACAGCACCCCATCTCCTGTTCCTTCTCGAGAGCAGCCCAGCGGACAGGAGATGCTCAGACCCCGGTGCATGTCTCCGAGCCAGGGGGGCTGAGCCAGGTTTAAAGCCCTCCCAAGGATGTGGGGCAGGAGGCTCTTTGGGAGGCTCCAGCCTCCTCCCAGCACCGGAGAAGCCCCTGGAGCAGAGCTGGCAGTGCCCTCCTGCTCCCCAGTGCCACACCATCGAAAAAGCACAGGAAGAAGAAGGAAGAACACCTAAAGTTTATATTTTTATCTGCCCCAGACTCGGTTATCCCTGTTCCTGATGCAGAGCCTGCCGTGGGGCTGGACTCTGGGGCTGATGCGGCGGCAGCTTGGGAGAGTGAAGACCAAGCAAGCATCCAGAGCAGCACGAAAGCAGTTAAGCACGGTTCCTCGTTAACAGGGTACGATTTCTCCAGGAATAATTATCTTTCCCTAGGGTAATGATTAACGTCGCCGCAGCTGGCTCCTACCCACACCCCGGCGTGCGGGCAGCCAGCAGGCAGGACCGGTGGCAAGTACAGGCAGGGGCTCCTTGCCCGAGCCGGACAGGCTGCAGCACACACCGCCTCGCGCCTCCCCTCCGCCTCCTCCACCCCATCTCCTGCCATTAACACAACCCTAACGAGAACGCCGCCAAACACCCGCAAAAGGGCGGTTAACACCACCCCACCTCGGGTCCGAGGCGTAGCTTTAGCTCCCCGGGCTTTTTCGTCTACCGCTCGGTCGGGTTTTGAAACCATCCCCGCCGAGAAACTGCAATAGAAAGGAAAAATTTTCCGGTGAAATGTGATCTTTGGCTCCCCATCCTGCTCCGCCGGGGCTCCTGACGCACGGCGTGACCCGGCGCGGTCCTGCCCCGTCATGTCCTCTCCCTGCAAACGAGTGCTGGGGGGACAGAAAGGCTTCTGCCCAGCTGGGATGTTCTCCCTATTGACTTTGAGGAGGAAACCGGGGTGTATTTATAGACCGGAGGCTTTCACACACACACGCTAATAAAAAGATACTCTTCAGGGACCATTAATTATTTTAAGAAATGTATTTCCTCATTTGCAATCAGATAAAGGAACTATCTCCATCTCGCCATCAAGGTTAAGTTCAGAGTTGGGCCACGGCCACTGGGATGGACACGGTCTCCTGGGATCAACAACTGCCTCTTGGGCTTGGAAAAAAATTACACTGCCAAAAAGAGTAAATCAGATGATCCAACGTTCACCCACGGGCTTGAAAGGCAACGTTTGTGAACAGATGAGCTCCTTGGACAGTGCCAGCAAGGAATAAAGTCCCAGAGCTGCTCACCACGGGCAAACAACCCTTCCCCGCAGGGAGGTCCCGCTCCCCACCACGACTGGTGCTACCACGGCAGGCTCCATCCCTGCACCGTCCAGCTGCCGAGTTACATCCATACCCCGCTCACCTGCTACTGACAAGTATGGAAAAGACCTTGGAATTTACCAAACTGTTGGATGCCTGAATGATGAAGGGAGCCTGAACAGTACCAATATCACACACCCATATATCTGACCCCAGCAGAACTCCTCGCCATGACAACTGAGGACCAGCATCACAGATTTCCACTTGCTGTGGGACCATCACCCATGGTAGAGAGAACATTCAACCCTTGCCCAGCTCCAACAACCCATCTCCAGACACACACGCTGACATGAAGCCCATGTACAGGCAGACAGGGCACACCAGAACGAGGAGCCAGAGCTGAATTCTGCACAGATAAACCTTGCAAGCAGCACGGAGGGATGGCTCTCAGGATACAAATCACCTGCCCCTGCTGAATTTTTAAACTCTGCTGCCCAAAGCCTTCAGTGGAAAAACAAGGAGCCGCTCGGGACCCTGCTTCCTACCCCATGCCCCAGCGCTGCCCGGAGAAGTGCTCGGCGCCCTTTTGACTGCCCAGAAAGTTTGCTTAAATCCCTGCAGGAGGAAAAGGGAAGCGTTCCTGACCTTTACTTTCGGAATGAAACCCAGAGCTGCCCGTCCCTCTCCGGGCGGAGGATTTCCAGCCACTTCCAAATCCCTCCCAAGCTCTGGAAGCAGAGGAAGGACAAACCCCCAAGCCCAGGCGTAGCTGAGGACTTGGCTCCATGGCCACCAGCAGCATCATTCCAAAACACCGTGGTACAACCCAGAGCACGTTTGGCTCAGCAAAAAAATATTCCCTGTCATTACCACACCACAAACTCCGGCCGTGTGGCTCCGGAGAGCCAAAGCCAATGTTACAGGAAGGCACAAGGTGCTTCTGGAGGGAAGGGTGGAGCAAGGAAAGCTCCTGGCTCAGTGCATCCTCCGGCACCCACTGCCCCGAGGCTTATCCCAGGGCAGGAGGGTTCAGAAGTTGCAAATGCCACCAAAGGAGCAACAAACACAAGCAAGGAGAAAAGCAGCAGTTTGATACAGATGGGTCTCCGAGAAAAAAAAAAAAAAGCCATAAATGCAGCTTGGGGGTGGGAAACACCAACCTCATCTCCTCCGAGCAGAGAACCACGGGATGAGCAAAGAGCTGCCACGATCATGGAGTTTATTCAACACAGTTCAGACCCACACGTCTGAAGAACCAAACCTAATCCCTCTGGGCCAAACTCTGGGCACATTTCTAAGGCTTAACTGCCCTCCCCCTCTCAGCAATTAAACAGAAATTCTGCCCCCCCCTCCCCCAGCTACACAGATCTCAATTTCTCTGTTGCAGACAAAGACATCTGCAGAGCCTCCACAACCGGCCAAACTCCCTCCAAACGCTACAGGTGACTTCCAAGGAATTGGGGGAAATAGCCAAAACCAGTTACTGCAATTGAAAATTGAAAATTGTTGCCCAGAGAAGCTGTGGCTGCCCCATCCCTGGAAGTGTTCAAGGCCAGGCTGGATGGGGCTTTGAGCAACCTGGTCTGGTGGGAGGTGTCCCTGCCCAGGGCAGGGGGGTTGGAACTCAGTGATCTTTAAGGTCCTGTCCAACCCGAACCATTCTATGATTCTATGAAAATTGTGAGGTTTAAGGCTTTCTACAGAGAACCACAATGCAAATTCTACCCAAACTAAAAACCGTGCCCTCCCATCCTTCTGCTTCTTAGGAGGGATTGGGGGCTACACTGACTCTCCTCATCGCACAGCCCGACTCACCATCAGTGCTTTCGACGACGCCAAGAGGTACATCTTCAATTTGTCAATTTATTGCGTGACTAATTTGGGAGAATCTTTGAAGCCTATCATTTGCATGTAGCTCAGCATAGGCTCATTTCTTCGCTCAGGCAATCACCTCCCTCCTGCACCTCCTTCTCAAGCAGCCTTGCTCAGCATCTCACTCTTCCGTGCCATTAGCAAGCATCAGTTTTATTTATGGGGTAAAAACCTCCAATAAATGTGAAAGATGCCATTCAGGGTGCGAGAAGGAATCTTTACGCTCTGAAAATGCCCCGTGGACTAGTCCTGAGCAAACAGGATCGTGAGTCAGCGCATGTGACTTCAAAGGAGAAAATTTCCACGGATGCAGCCGCGTCGGGATCGTCCCCTGGGACTCCGTCTGGAGGAAAAGAGCTGCCCCAGAGGCTGCCCAGCCTTCTGAGCAAAAAGGCCACAGCTCACCCCGAGCCTGCAGTCACCTCCTCTTCCTCCACAGGGTCTTCCCCAGCTCCTGGAAGGGCAAGCACGGTCCTGCTGAGAGGCAGGAGAAGGGCTCCAAAGCAGGAGACCACACGTCCCACGTGGTGCTCCCCTCCTGCCCAGCAAGGATTTGGGCTCACCACGTGCTCCAGGTCCTCAGAAATTACCAACCAAAGATAAGGATAAACCTCCTCTTCTGCCTCCTGCTTGCAACTAGGCTGGACTTTGTCAGGGCTAACAAGATAAAAACACACTTTCAGCAGTAATAATAAGTAAAAGACTCAATATTAAAGTAAAAAGGCTTAATATTTTTAACAGCCGGCGTAGCAAAGGGAAAGCGGTATCGGGTTGTGATTAAGGTGAGCATGGCTCCATAGGTTCCAGAACTGCATCACCTCCTTGCTTACGACCAACAGCTTGGTGAGAACAGAGGTTCTCACCGACACAGCCCAGCACTCGCGTGTGCTGCAGAGCTGCCCAGGTAGGACAACCCAGACAGAACCCACCTCTACGGCCACGCTAATTAAATCCATAGCCAGAAAGAGCCCGAGGTTTTACCACAACAGCACCCATCTCGAGAGGCTGCCACCGGGACAGAGGAAACAGGAATTTTAGGAACAGAAAATACGATGTCATACAGGCTGGCTTAGGGACGTCAACCCTTGCTACCAGGAACAACCACCGGGGTCCTGCCCACAACCATAAATTAATTACTAAGCAAATAAAAATCTGTTATTTCAATCCAAACCCTGGCTCCAAGCGCCTGGTCGACACCTCAACCCTACAAAGTCACTCAAGGCAGAGGGTTTCCAGCACCCTGAGCCCCAAACCACACGTCCAGACACCCTCAGCCTCTGGGGAGAGCCTAGAGTCGACGCTCACACACAGTTTGGGTGGGACCTCATCACCGTGCAAGATCTCACTGAAAAGAAATAAGAGCAATTAAGGAAAATTACACACCATCTAGTTGAGTGAAACACATCAGGTTTATTTGGCCCGTGATCTTAGGGAAGAGGAGTGGCAGGGGAAGGACTCCCTTACACACCAGCAGCAGAAAGGGTCTGAAGGGACAAACTAAGAGCAGAGGTGGCTTTGTCTCAACATCTTAGCCTCAAGAAAATGGTGCTGGCAGTGAATTTGCCTTTTCCTCCCTGGCAACTGAAAAGGAGAAGAAGAGAGCAAAGTTAGTCATTGCAAAAGAGCAATTGGCAAGCGAGAGGCACAAACTGCTGGTCCCCAGCGGAGAGATGCCCATTAGATGTGCCAAGTGACCACACAGGACCCAGCTCGCCCCATGAAAACTCATGCAGAGTAGTTAAAGAGAAGAAAACACATGTTTTGAGCACTAATATGGGGTCTTCGTTACCTCTTGATTGCACATTCAGCCTACACATAAATTCGCGTGGAGAGCCAGCATCAGACCTTCAAAGGAAGTCACTCCTTAGTTGGCCACCAGGTTGACGAACTGCTCCAGTTTGAGGGGGCATCCCCAGCACATCACAACGCCAGGACCAGTTTAGCCCAGACCCACTGCAGCACAGCTCAGCTCCAAGGAGCCCAGCATCCTCCTGGTCCCAGGGGACTCCCAGAGGAACGCGGCTCTCCCAGCAGCCACACTGGCTTGGGGACAGACGCTGCCAACGCACGGCGCCATGTGGGCCATGTAGACTTATCCTACAGGACGCCCTTAGTCCCAACAACTGTAGAGAAGGCACGTTCTCTCTGAGCAAACCTGTAATCACTGCCTAATCCCCTCATTAGGGGACTGCTGCTAATTTTGAGTAATGTTTCCAAGGAACACTGGAAATATTGGACCAAGGGATGTCTCTGGAGAAGGGCAGCTGAAGGGCCAGCAGCAGTCCAGCCTGCCGGTCCAACGAACCATCTCACCTTTCTGCCTTTTTTTTTTTTTTTCTCCCTTCCCCCAATTGTGAGATTTATTACAAGAATTTGCAATGGTCTGTGAGACACTGTGAGTGTTGGCCACGCTCCCGAAAGCTGAGGAATTGCTGAATTGAGAATTGCTTTGGCTGCTTAATCTCCACAACGAGGGATGCTGAACAAGCCAGCAGAGTCCAGGTTTACTTTTAATTACCGCTTGGAGCGTGCTGCTCTAGTAAACAGACACAAAAAAGCAATTCTTGTTTCTTCCTTAGATTCTTTTCCCGTATAACAGCCTGAAATGTCGGAGACGGAGACAGTAAACACAGCCCCACCGTGCCATTTTTACAGACTCACTTCTCAAGCCATAAACCATTTCAAATAGCACGATAAACCCACCTTAATACCTACCTCTGTAACACGACGTCCACCTACTTCCAGGCGGATACTAAAGCTCTGAGGGTTATGGTGGGGGCTCTTCTTGGCCAGCCCAGGCTTCCCTGCTCCCTTGCTCTTGGGGTTGCAGCAAGAAGCACGTTTTGCAGCTGCAAAAGCTGACCAAAGTGTCTTCAGTGACCACCAGAAATCCACTACATGGACCAAGCAGGAGCAAGATGTGGGACATCTCGTAGAGTAATTGAGGGAAGCTTGCCAAGGGCCAGGAAAACACCATGACTGTTCCCAGAACAGATTTTGCAAGTCACATTTCTCCCTTTTTCGAGGCTGAGCTGGAGAATCAGTAGAGGCTGATGGCCCCTAAAGAAATACCTGAACTTACAGCAGGGAAATACTGGATGTAGGCATCGACTGCCAGACTTGGCATCATCTCCTACCGCTGCCCCTTTATGGATAAACACCCCAAGACTGCTGAACTTCACGTGAAGCCCAGCAAAACGATCACTTAGGACCTTCCAAAATTTGAAATTATTTATCCGAACTAGGTAGGCAACATTTTAAGAGTTTCAAATGCTTTCAGCGGACAGTCTCTGTGCCCACACGGGGCACCACATGTGCCCATTGTCACCTGCAAACCCTCCGAGACCTCTGTTTGCATTAGACTGAAGTACTTCTGCTCTTGGGCAATCTCTGGGGTTTCATTCCTCAGCTGAGAAATAGCTTTCAAAGAGCTCCTCGGCTCCTGAAAGACGAACCCAGAGCCTTTATTAATCCTCCTAGCGACCGAAAGGCACATTTCCCTGCTGTTTGTCCCTTCGTTGCCATCAACATTGCACTGGCAAGAGGAAGGAACAGCAGCGGCGCATCCATGGAGATAGGGAAGGAGTCCTCCGGGGCCGGGAAGCCTTTGCTCAAGCTGCCACCTCCTTCTCCCCGACACAGGGAATAAATTTCCAAGTCCTGCACCTCACATAAATCTCTTCAAAGAACGAGGAGCCAAACATCTGTGAGTTGTCTGAATTAGCGCGAATTTGGCAGACTGAACAGCAAACTTGTATCGCCCCGCAGCCTTCAAATTTCTTGTTTTTCCTCGGGTTCATTAAATACATAACAATCTGTTACCAGAAGACGGCTCCTACGTGCACGGGCTGCCAAGGAGCTGGTGTCAATAGCTCTAGAGGAGATGGGGGGATGCGTGGGGAGGATGAGGGGGCTCTTCCTAAGGCAACAGGGCAAGGAGAGGATGGGCTGCAACCACCCTGCCCCTTCCAGCGACCACCCGCTGCACGGCAAGGCTATTTCCAACACATAAACCTGGTACAGTCAAAGCTGGACATGATTTTGGAAAGCTTTGAGGGGTAACAGAGCTTAAAAGTTTGGGACAAGCAGGGGGAGATGCCTTCAAAAGCCAAGGATGTCCTTCAGCATCATCCCAGCAGGGTGGGATGACCACGTCGCATCCAGATGGAGAAATTAGGCTCTGCGAGGGTTATTCATACCCGTGAGCAGAGCCCCGGGCACAAGGGATCCCCGGTATTTGGGGAAATCAGGGGTTTCCCACCGCTGCTGGGCAAGCCTGGCAGCACGGGTCCCGAAGGGACGGCATGGCCAGCCCCAAGCCACGGGCAGAACGGGCTGATGCTGAGACGGGGAATGGTGCTGGAGGCTTCACCTTCCCTCAAAGGAAGCCTTTCGCTGCGAGGAAGGAGTCAAAGCAAACACCCACTCTCCGTGTTTACCCATTTAAATCAAAGCCCCAGCAGCACCGAAACGCGCCCGGCAGCCGTTCCACGGCCTCATTCATCCAGGGTTTGGGTTTGGGTTTCAGCCGGTGTTTTTAGTATCGCAGGGAGACGCTTTGCGAGGCCGGAATAATGCAGAATCTGTTGCTGTAACACACTCCCCTGCTCCCGCGAGGTGTCAGCAGCACGTAAAGCCAAAAACTACTGCAGGTTTGGATCCTTCGGGGAGGGGCAGTGAAATATTTCCCCCCCTGGGCTGCTGTGAGACGGGGGTACGGCTCCTTGGGACCTGGCTCCTGGCTGTCCCAAAGCAAGGCACCCCCCAGGTGACCATCCAGCTGGAGAAGTAATGCCCGCAGAGGACAATTTTCCTAACGTTAGGATGCTTCATTCCCTGGAGAGGCCCAATTCCCACGCAGGGGGATGAGCCCCCCTAGGGCTCAGCACGCATAAAAGCCTGAAATTTGCAGCCTGTCTCGGAGAGGAGAGAAAAAAAAAAAAAAAAAAAAAAAAAAAATCTATCTAGAAGTAAGTGGAAATGAAAACAGTCCCTGCTTTTATTTGGGCTGGCAGAAACACCGTCCTGCCCAGCCTTCCTCGAGCTCATTTCTGACAGCATGAACATGCAGTAAAAAGCAAAAAAATAAATAAATTTATAAATCTGCATTTTCCACCCCAGGACTCTCCATCTTTGAATACTCTCCATACATCTCTTCCACCCCACAGCTGAAAAGCAGGAGGAGAAATGCATTCCTCGGTGGAAACGGGAAGCTCAAAGGACAGAGCCCTGGCACCAACAAACCACAAAGCCCCCTCCAGAAGAGGCATCCCCAGGAGAACTGACCCAAATGCCGCATCCCAGCCTGGCTCCGAAGCCGCCAGCAGGCTATGGGGAAGGGTGCCGTGCCAGGTATTTTGTCAGAGCACAAATCTGAACAATTTCCCAGTACAAACAGGGCGGCAAAAATGTCCACCTTCATCACACGGAAAAATACATTATCAACTTGCTACACTAACGAGTGAAGGAATTCATGAATCCCAGACTTTGTAAACCACGATCACAGCACCGCCTTAAAAACGCACGGGACCACAATTTAAACACCAGGTTCTGTTAGAAAAGAGGATACAGGGGGGTTTATAGACCTTAAGGACAAGAATGAGTCCCTCTGACAACACCGAAGTGGGAGAGAACGGCAGTAATGATGCAGAAAAGGGAGAAATGGTCAATACATACTTCAGCGCTGCCCGAAGGAGAAAAGTAAAACGATACGGTCAAGTTTGTTGTCAAGAGTCATCTGGGATGATCTTAACCAGCAGGCACTAAATATAGACCTTTCTTAAACAACAGCTCCAAGTAATCTACACCTTCAAATTTTGGACGATCGTGCCAAAAAGCCTCCCGTGCCATCGCCGCCGAGGCTCCCGGAGGAGAGGCAGAAGATGTGATGGCCCCAACAAAACGAGCAGGATTCAGTCCAAGGACAGAGAGTCGGGAACCCCAATTAATTCCAGCGAGAAAAAAAAAAAAAAAAAGGCTTTCTCATCTCACTCGAGGTCTCCGCGTCGGTAAAAGGGAGCGCTGGTCAAACAGACTGGTTTAAAGAGCAGGGAAATGGGTAACTATTTAACTGACCCATCTCAAAGGGACCTGCCTGCAGCAGAAACCAGGCTCTCCCCTCCTGCCTCGGAATATTTCTGGCAGTAATTGGGAAGGAAACAGGAAAATCAGTGCTGTGTAAGTGACTCAACACCGGCAGAGCCCTAAATACGGAGGAGAACGACTTGACCGTACAGAATGGGAAGAAGGAAGCAGCACAGTTCTGAACTGAGACGTTAAGATACGCCTTAAAAAAAATAAATTGCTTAAAGGACACTCACCTCAAAGGCAGGAACACGTCCCCCAGCTCCTCCACTGCACAGAGGACTATCAGGGCTCGTGGGGTGGACACAGTGGGGATCGATCTCCAGGAGGAGAAGAGACAGGTTTGCCTCTTTGCACCGCACTCCGCGGCCACTGCAGGGATCTGGAGCCTTCTGCCACCTCTGAATAAGGTCTGGAGAAGACTCCAGGAGTAACTGAGGGGCTTGAAGACACAGGGACGGTGCAAGACGGGGGGAACGCAGAGCGGGAACTGCCCAGGAGGAACCTGGCCACCTTCAGGAGATGCCAAGCGGGTCCTTCAGAGGGAGCAGGGAACACCACCCAGTGCTGCAGGAACTCGAAACTACGCAGATTCAGACTAAGGGCAAAGTGCAATTTTTTTTTTTTTTTTTCCCCCAACAGCACAGACAATAATCATCGCGATAGATTACCAGCACAGTAAATGACGGCGGCGGGTTCTCAGCCCTCCCTCACGTTTTTTCCCTGGGCACTGGATGGCTTTTCCAAAAGACAACGCTCCAGCAAGAATCAACTCGGAAAATTACCAAAACTGGTGAGACTCAGAGCAGTCTCCGGGAGGGTGGCTCTGCGGGCTCGCTGTGCCCCCTGCCCAGGCAGCCCCCGTGTCCCAGCGTGGTCCCCGGGATGGCTTGTGCAAGGAGCAGGATGGGAGGGGGCTGACAAACCAGCCCCCCCCCAGGCTGACGGGGCTCTTGTCCCAGCTCTAACAGGGCTCCTGTTCAACCTGCCACCTCCACGGCGTATCGTGGGGACACGCGGGGGAAGGCACAGGGGGGGCATCAACAGCGCGACCCATCACCCCGCAGCATCGGGTTTTTTTTTTTAAAAAATGAAATTTAACGATTCACCCCAAACCCCCCTGGGAAAAAGTAATCTTCCAGCAACACCCATAAACCACGCGCCACCCAAAACGTGGGTGATAGTTTCTAAATGAAGCTATCGGGAACCGTAACCCTTCGTTAACCACGATGCTTGTGCTCCGAGCAGCACCAGCCATCGCACTGCATTTCAATTACAACACAACTGAGAGTCCCATAAAGAGATAATCTTTTTTTTTTTTTTTTTGGGCATTTATAATGCTTTCTGTATCTTCATAATTGTAACAGATCTTCAGCATCAGCACGGAATTGTAGCTTTTGGCATCTATTTAATAGCATTAAAAAGTGTCTTTTCAGAAATATTATACAATATTAATTTCTAGCAGTTGAGACAAAAAATGCATGTGACAACAGGTTCAATAACATATATAACTGAGGTCATTTTATAGCATCAACAACTATTGCCCCAGCACACTGGGAGGCTATTTTCAGTAATGTTAAGGTAAGCATGCAAATACACACAAATACAAAAATCAGAGTTATTGTGACTTCCACCACATCACTTGAAATGAGAAATCACTGCTGTCACCTGGCGTAACCGCTCTGCCAGGGGGTCCTGACCGGAGCCCAGAGCCAGCCACGGGTCCACCTCGGGCAGCAGCATCGTTCTGCACCACCACCAACCCCAAACCCCGCTCCTCCTCTGCCATCCAAAGGAGTTTTGTGGTCCTTCCTTCCCAGGGCTGGTTTTGAGCAGAGAGAGAGAGAGAGAGGGAGAGCAGGTTTTCCAGCTGCCGGATCAAAGTTTGCCAGATTTCATTTTTTACAAACCCTAGGAGACGTAAGGATATATAAGCACAAAACGGCCACAAAGTAAAACTCCTCTTTCGCTACGGCCCCGTACCTACCGCACAGCGCGAGCCCTCAACTTTGGCTGCTGAAAGCAAAACCTACGGCCAGGATCCACAAAAACAGGGAATAATATAGCCCCAGGGATGCTTCAAATGGGCTACAGAGGAGTGACACCAGTGATGCTGCTATATTTAATCCTCTAAAAGCAAAAACCGTGACCAAGTCTCCCTTCGGCGTTATTTTTAAGGGGGGGGTATAGAAACTCAATGCACCAGAACAGATTTTTTGCACTCACTCAACCAGTCCTTAAACTATTACTCAAATACAGTGATTCTGGAGCCAAACTCAGGCGGGTGTGAGGACTCCTGCTTCGTTCAGGTCAATCTAATGCAGTTTCCTCCTTGCGTGCATTTCAACAGCAACTTGTGACATATCACATCTCGCTTATCTTCACAGATAGATCATCTAGAAATTAGAAATTAATCTAGAAATCTTCATAGATTTACCTTCCCAGAAAGGCGGGTAAGAGGTGATGCCTGACATATCTAACACACGGGCTCCAAAACGCACAGATCAACCACCCGAAGGCAAGAGGAATTCCAGGTGTAAACTAATTGCGTGGTGACATTTTTTAATTATCGATACCCGCTTCACCTGTTGATGACTAAAAGGCTCACGCACCCACAGCCTGAGCTATCAGAGCTCGCCCCAGCTTGGCCAGGGCTTCAGAAATTAAGCTCTGGCTTGGGGATTTTTTTTACCTCTCTAAAGGCAACTTTTCCCAAACTTTTACAAGTTTGGGAAAAACAAAACAGCTCAAGGATCTGCTCCCCTGGTTCCCTGTACCAGAGCCACGTTCTGCATTGCTGCCCTGAGCAAACAGCCGGGTCGTGGGCAGCTGGGCTGCGGCCGCGGCCGCCCGGGGTGACCTTGGAAAAGTCCTTTTTCGTAATTATAACGCTGCTCGTAGGCAAACTCCAGCCCAAAAGGAGAGCTCGGGTCTGCCCCTGCCACGACCGGTTTCGAGGAATTTATGGAAAGTCTCATCTCTAAAGAGAGCGGTGGCACTCGTGCCGTGCCCCAGGAGCGGGTTTGGGCAGGGAGGGCTGAGCCCAGCAGGCGCAGAGGAGTAGCAGGGTGGAAAATTCCCCTCTCTTCGCCCCGATTAGTTTATATTTAGCTCTCCAGGGAGAGAGCAGACGCGCTGGAGGAGCTGTTGTTTTGGTGATATTTTTGCACGGCCCCGCGGGGAACCCGGGGGAGGCTCTCACCACCTCGCTCCACCACCACCTCGGAGCAGGCACANTCTCTTGAGGAGCTACAGAGGAGCAACCTCCTCGGCTCCTCTGCTGGCCTGGTCCCCCGCAGCCACGGGAATAAAATGTGGGCTTGTCTTTCTGGAGCTATTTTCAACTATTTCAACCCTGGTTTTGGTGAGGGCAGACCTGATGCATCCCCTCTTCCTCCCCTGGCAGGTGGGAAGGATCCTCCAGCCCTCGGGGCTGAGCTCTCCAAAGAACTCTGAGCATCTCTGGCACCTCGCCCTGCCCCAGCCTGTGGGTCCAAGGTCTGCTCTTCCCCAGAGTAGGACTATTCCCAAGAAAATCATTCTACGAACCACGCGATAGGGGAGGGGGAAGGGAACAAAGCCAGCCTTTTTGACCAGGGTTCCCTCTTTTCTACCTGGGCTTTTACAAGGAAAGCACAAGCTACCCCCATCCCGATGGAGATCAAGAAAAGAAGCTCCACACAACATTCCAAGAAAGAAAGAAAAAAGAACAGCCTCAAACCACACAGATTTGAGAAATCAGAAGTCAATCAGTAATAATAAAAGGGACAAATTGGATAAACCCCATCCCCCTCCACCCCCCTTTCAGAACACAGTCCATCATGCCCGTTCTGCGCAGAAATACAGGTGTTTCAGCAAAAAGTTGTGTATCTCGTTCTACCTATACCTTTGCTGAAAGTGAAGCAAGCCTTTGATACTGAAAAAAATTAATTACATATAATTAACCAAAGTGGATTTGGGGATTTATATTGCTATATATTTACCTATTTGCATGTGTGCATATTTATACACTTATTTATGCAAGTATCCATACCTGAAAATTAGCCTGCACCGGTGCTGGCTCTGTCCCACAGTCTGTTTGATCTCCTTAGGTAAAAATTTGGATCTCACTCACCGAAATCAATTACCTACTGAATTGATTCGCCCTGATTTTACAGGCAAAGTTTCGCATCCGAAAGCCTGAGCTCTCACTGATCTTCCATCTGCTTTCTATAACCGGAGCGGTTCTTGGAGACCTCGGCCCTGTGCAGGGCTGGAAATCGCCAAAGTTTCCCCCCCCCGGCCCCTCCCTCCTCTGGGTTTAACCTGGAAATGAGAAAGTCCGGATCCAGGGATTGAGCTGCAAAACCGCCGGCACGCGTGGCCGTGCTCCACCGTCCAGGGCGTCCTTCTCTCCTTTGAAGTGGAGAGAAGGAAACAATTCCACGGCAGGTTGTTTTCCTCGGGTTTTTCCACCCCGGCTTTTGGAAGCAAAGAGGCTGTGTCCTTCTCTAAGAGAACTGCCGGGGGGTGAACACCCTTAATCCTGCCCCCCCCTGAGCCCGGCCGCGCTGGAGCCGGGTCCAACACACACCTCACACACACACACCAGCATCCTCAGGACTTGTAAAAATTCAGCAATAAATCAGAAACTCTTTCCAAACCTACAGTGAGCCACGGCAGGCAGGGACACAGCAAACCGCTCTGAAATTCAGGGTTTTTTTTACTATCAATCTAATTAATCTGTTTCGTGACCCACCCCAAATATTTTCTCTAGAAACACCATCTACATTGTTTTGGGGTTTCTTGCTTTCTTTTTCCAGCCCTCAGCCAAGCCCTGGTAAATATTTCTGCCCGTGTCGGAGGTGGGGTGGGGGAATCTGTGCCTTGCGAGAGCCTTGCGATGGGGGGGGAACAGGGCAGCAGCCCCCGACGTCGGGGGGAGAGGGGCAGAGATGCTCCCAGCCCTCCCTGCTTGTAGAGCATCACTGCAAGGCACCGCTACCTCTGCAATTTGCAAGTAGTTTTTAATCTGTCAAAATAAGACTTTTATTATCGTTTGAGGATTCAAAAGGAAAATATGCACATCTGGTTTCAATCGCACGCTGAAGTTTGGTCTATCAGCCTATTTCATAACAAATTATGCTTAACTTTTTTACTCCAGAGGATTTCCTAAGGAGGGGGTGCGCTGCCAAGGTACACCAGCGCCGGTGGAGCCCGCACGGCGCAGAGCGAGCCGGCGGCACTACCCGGTGACAGGCACCGTGCTGCCACAAACTCGCTCTCTCCATCAACCAAACCAAACCTTAAAATCATCAACGGGAAAAATAACCCTTATTCATTAAATCCTCGGGTAAATCTACACGTGAAATCTTCACACGCCGTACAGATCTGAACGTCACCGAAGGGAGAAACGAGACTCCCAGACTTTCTAGGACAACTCTGCTGCTGGGGGGCTTTACAGAGGGAAGGAGCCACCATCCCTCGCTGCTGGCCTTCACCGATGGAGACCCCCCCAGGTCCCTCACCCCCAGGAGCGACCCCGCACATGCCAGGTGTGAAAAGCGTGGCAGGACACGGTGGGAAGCGTGTGTGATGGTGGGAAGCGTGTGTGACGGTGGGAAGCGTGTGCGACAGCCACGGACAGGCCGGAGAGCATCTCTGTGGTGATGCTCAATCACGTCCATCACTCCCCTGGACCTGCAACCCCCCCCCGTCAGCCCCCCAACCTGGGGAGTTTGGTGCCGAAATCCAAGTTTCAGCCCCGTTAAACATCGCTCTCGGCCCAGAGAGTGGAAAGCACGTGTTGATCCATCCATTCAGAGGAAGGAATCACAGAGGGAATGCCAGAGTGCTGGGAGGAGGAGAACATTTGCTCCCCCTGCACGTTAAACTTTGGAGAGGCGACATTCCCCCCCCTCCCCCCCCCCGGCAGGCTGGCCAGGGGACAGGGTTTTCTCCTGCGACAAGGGCTCAGCATCCTCCGCACGGCATCCCCGCACAGCATCCCCCGCACCCAGCCCCCGCCGCTCTGGGGCCACACGCCCGCCCACCCATGGCTCCCCCCGGGGCGCTCGGAGCGGCTCCTCCGGGGCCGAACGGCGCAGGACCGGGGTTGCCGAGAACCGGGAAGGGGCGGGCGGGGAGAGCGGCGGAACCGGTGGCCACCCCCGGAACGGAGCATCCCCCGGGGGGCGAGGAT